>AMCV02000047.1:14279-27893 GCA_000350065.2 Colletotrichum orbiculare MAFF 240422 | reverse complement strand
CATCTTGTAAAACGGCATGGCATCCGGGCAGCATCTTGGATGACCGACCTTCCGGATGTTCGAACGGGCGCTATAAAGAGAGACGACTAGGCCTGTTATTCATAGATCTAGCCAGCATCTCTCGCTACACTCACGCTCATCCAACAATATCTCAGCCTTTGAGAGTTTCGGGAGTCTGACTTTATAAGCACGCAAGTATTGTTTCCCTTAACCCAGCCACCATGAGAATTGCAGCTCTTGTTCCGTGCCTGTCCCTGGCCTCTGGCTATGTCTTCAGGCCGGAAGACGAGGCGGACTTTAGAAACGTAAGACAATCCCATCGCCCCCTTCTTTTCTCTCTCGCATCAACTGAGGAAAAATACAGCCGAACCTCCCTGGACTCTTCAACTACACCGAGAGCCAGTTCGACGTCGCCACCGGCTCCTCATACTGGACCAGCTCCTACATCACCGGAGACGACGGCCGCCAGTACTTGGCGATAAACCACCTCCTGACCACCTACGCCCCGACCCCCGTCTGCCGCTCCTCCATCCTCGACCTCGAAACGCGCGACTACTGGGTTGACCTAACCTACTGTCTCCCCAAGAACGGCAGCGGTTTCGACAACGGCCTTCCCCTGGTGGCCGACTACGGCACCTACGCTTTCGGTTCCAAGTCAGCCGACAGCGTGGCAAGCATGTACACATACGCCCACACTGACAAGTCCTTCTCCTTCGACCTGGAGTGGACCCTCAGCTCCCGCGTCATGCTCAACGGAGGCAGCGGCATCATCCCCTTCGGTGCCGTTCCCGTCAACGCCACCGAGTGGGGTGTACCCGCCGGTAGGACCGAGGGCACCATCACCATCGACAACAAGACCATCGCCGTCGACCCCGAAAACTCCTTCACCTGGTACGACAGACAGATTTCCCACGGCGCCCCCAAGAACTGGACCTGGTTCGAGCTCAACTTCCCCGGTTCCGCCATCAAGGCCAGCGTCTGGGCGTGGGACCTCCCCGGCCACGAGACGGCCCGCTTCGCCACCGTCCGCGTCGGCGACAGTTACCATGTACTGACGCACAAGCTGGATTTTGATTCGGCTAGGACCTGGACCTCGCCCAACTCCAACATCACCTACCCGCTCGCGTGGAACATCACGTTTGAAAATGGTGACCACTTGAGCATTACCTCCCTTCGTGACGACCAGGAGATGTACGGCGGCAAGGCTCTGGTCGACTCCGCTTACGAGGGCTTCATCGAGGTCAAGGGAAGCTTCTTCGGGCAGGAGGAGGGATTCGGCGTTGTCGAGATCGTTTCCGTCTTTTAGATGCTGTACACGGCAGCAGACTGACGTAGTATTGCGGCTCATGGCCGAAGGATAGATGATTTGCCCCAGTATTACCACGAATACTTCGGTCCGGTTGTTGTTAGACTTCGAGACTGTGGATTTCACCTAGAAAACTAGAACGAGCACAGCTCACTGCCCAAAGCCTTAATTAATCAAAGTCCTCCCCATGGCCCGCAGGTCATTGTAGACTTGATCACTAATCTGTGTGATGTTAGGGCACTTCTCAAGATGACGACAGCCAATGGCCTTTGTATTTAATGCAAGTTATATACAACTCTGCTCTCACGCAGCTGGCTCCGCCCACTGATAATCGAAGCCCTGGGGAGTCCCAAAGTTGGGCGACCCATCGGCATTCACCGTGATGGGCTGGACCATGACGTAGCGGTTGTCACCACACTCGCCGTTCGCGTTGGCGGTGGCGTGGAAAGTGATGTACGTCTCCCTCCCGTCCGGGCTCCTGAAGAAACTGTTATGCCCCGTGCCAAAGTTCCCGTTGGCCGCCGTGAGCCGGCACCCGTCACTCTTGGTCCAGGCCTCGGGCTTCGCCGGGTCCGTCACGCCGTCCCACTCGAGCAGGGCCACGCAGTAGTCGGGCGTCCAGCAGTAGTTTGCCGAGTAGGCGATGTACGTCTTGCCGCCAAAGTAGAGGCCGTACTGGCCCTCCTGCACGGGGACCTCGGACTGCTCCCACGGCTGGTCCGGGGTGGAGATGATGGTGATGTTGGGCGAGGCGGAGATGTAGTCGTCGTTGAGCTTGCGCACGCAGGTGGACTGGTGGGGGACGCCGGTCATGCACGAGTAGACGAAGTAGTTGCCCCAGCTGGCGAAGCGCACGACGGTGCCGTCGAGGGACCAGTCGTCTGTCACGCGGCCGGCGTAGGACCAGTCATCCCACGGAGAGGCGCCGCCTGTTGGGTGGTTGTCAGCGAGCTGCTCTACTTTTACCAATGTCGGGGGAGAGCTTTTTCTGAGAGAAAGGAGGCGGGAGGGAGCGTCATACCCTGCAGGACATGCATCCTCTGCCCGTCGAGGTTTCCATCGTTACCGGCGGTGTAGTACAGATACCATTTCCCGTCAAAGTAGTGAATCTCGGGGGCCCAGACGCTGCAGCAGCGCGAAGGATCGGGGTCGGAGTAGATGACCTTGGGGGTGGCCGTCTTGAGGCCCTCGATGGTGGTGGCGCGCGCGAGCTGGAGGTTGGTCCACTCGGTCGATATGAAGTAGTAGTAGCCGTCGAACCACGAGATCTGGGGGTCACCGCCGCCAGGGTTGCGGATGGGGTTGGTGTAGGCGGCGGCGGAACCCAAGAGGGCCGCAACGCCGAGGCAGATGAGCTTGGAGAGGATCATGGCGGCGACTTCAGGATGGTCTGCTAACACAGAGTGACTGAGGAGGGCGGCATCTTGGACGATTTATAGCCACAGGCCCTAGCTGATGGCAGTCGTGGACGACTGACTGCTGGACATGGACCAGCATTCGCAACACTCCCGAATCGTCACCGTACGACGACGACCTGCTGCGGACGAGCATGCGGAAAGGCTGGGGTACCATTCGCAGAGGTCATATTCTCGCAATCTCACTGGAGCGCTTTCAGGCGAGTCAAGGGCGGACAAGTAGGCCGCTCCGGAGCACGTCCGACCCCGCCAAGCTCCGTCAATCACACTCCATCTCAAAAATAAGATGAAGTCGAAGGCGGTTGACGTGCGGAGGCGGCCAAGACGCGACTAGCGGGCGGTTCGAAGTCGTTGTCGTCGACGACTACCGGTACCTACTTGACGAGGCTACACCGGATTGGAGCGCCAAAAGGTAGAGGACGGGGAAAGATGGCGGGGTAAATAGTTCGTCTCTGCCGGGACTATTGTGTACATATGTAGACGCATTCAAGAGCAAGACGAGAACCTTGGAATACTGCGGAGTATATCCGTACGGAGGAGACATTGGCTGTTGTTGTCACCTACACTACTCTATTCTGTGGAGTTTCGATCCGTTCGTCATCTTATCTGGTTAGAGGTTTAAGGTGAATCTTCAATATCGCCTTTACAACGTAGCCCCAGCCGGTCGGCAATCCACTTTCGGGTTGTCCGTGGGCGCGTGATGCTGGCGATACATCCCGGCCTGCCGAGGTTAAGTGGGCTGCACCGCGGCAGGGATACTCAGATGCCTCCCTCCTGCGTCGACCCGACATGTCAGGAACTGACGTCAACAGATGCATACCGTGTAATTATACGTCAGATCTAGCGACGGGGTGGTTATGACAGGGCAGATGTTGTAGAGGATTCGGTCGTGAAAGAAGAGTAAATAAAGTGAGGCAAGGCAGTTACGCGCTCCTGAACAGCTACAAAAATTACGTCCTCGTACAGCTGCCCTGTAGTCGCAACACCGCGCCATGAAAAAGAACAAACCATCGCCATGCGCACTTTACTCATACACAGGGCTTGAAGTGGACACTCCGCAATCACTCCTGCTTCTCAGCGGCCTCGTCGTCCACGTCGTCCTCGATGCTCCAGTCCCTCCATCCCTCGCCTCGCACCCAGCTGATACCCTTGCGCCAATTTCCTTCCTTGACCGCCCTCGCATCCCTCTCGTATACCACACCAGTGACCATCAACGCCATGATAAAAACCCAGACATCTCCGCCCTTCATCGCTCTCCACCACCGCCTCTTGACGCCCACTTTCCACAGTGAGTCCACGCTCACGCGTGCCGAGTACAAGAACACGCCGCGGCCGCTCTTCTTCTCCACCCACGCCCAGAGACCTGCGAGGAAGCCGCCAAAGAAGAAGCGCTGCGTCGGGAGGAATGTGCGCGGGAACCACTGCTGGAAGAAGCAAATGCTCGCCCAGGCCGTGGACATGGCACCCGTGAGGAAGGTGCTCATGCGCAGAGAGCGAGCGATGATGCGCTGTAGCGTGGTAACAGGAGAGTTGTACAGAGAACGAAAGCGAGGGAGCACAGTCATGGCGGAGTAGATGATGATGAAGAAGCGGGTGAGACCTGGGAAAGAACCAAGCCAGAAGTTGAGGTAAGTTCTTAGGCACGAGGGGTCTGAGGGGTGAAGGGTGGCGCAGGAGAGCGATGTGATGATGGGGTGGGCCGAAGAAGTCAGCGGCGCGACACCCGCCAACGTCGGTGGGAGAGTTTCCTTGCCGGGGAAAAGTGTGGGCGAGATGTACGGCCTGTAGAGGTCAGTGGAAGCTAGGTCCAACGACGAGGAGAGAGACTTACGGCCAGTTCAGCTTTGCCATTTGAGCCAGGTTGTCGACTATCTCGTAGGCTTTGGGCCATTTGAGGTGTGCCGGGTAGTCCTTTGGCCTGGGATGGATGTAGGCCGATGAATGATTGAAGATGAAGTTGCCGTAGGCCTCGGGGAAGCAATCGCGGTCGAAGACAACGGCGTGTAGCAGCTGGCCGAAAGCAAAGGGCTGGATAAGCCAGCTCCCCCACCACCAAGGCCTCTCCCTCTTGACTTTCCCCCCGTTTTTGAAACCCCATATCATGCCCTCTTCCTCGCACAGGTTCCAGCCGAACTCGAGTGCCCTAAATAGCGTGTAGATGGCAATGGTCACGCGCAGCTGCTGTGACGGGTAGACGCCAAGGAACACACCCGCCAGGGAAGCACCAATGGCGGGAGCATATGGAGAGGTCAGCGTCGCCGCCGTTCGGGGGTTTCGTTGACGGAAGGGCGCGGCGGATGAGTCGAGGAGGTGAGCTCGCAGTCGACTGAGGAAGCGGAACAAGATTCGGTAGAGAAGAAGGATGGTAGATAGGGAAAAGGAGAGTCGAAGAGTAGGCGACTTGTGGAGAGGCTGCTTTTTACTTGCGGCGCTGGAAAAGGGACAATTAGCCTGCTGTTTGTACAGTCACGACCTTGCATGGACGAAGGACACTCACTCGGGCTTCGCGCCCAGCAGCTTGGTAGATACCAGTGCCCATCCCTTCATGGCCATGGCGGTGCCGATAAAAACCCTCATCGAGTGCCGCACTGCCCGCGCATTGTAGTCGTCGACAGCCCGGCTACCAGCACCCGGAGCACAGCCCTGCCTCGCTGCGGCAGCCTTGTCACCGTCGACGATGCGCTCGACGGCGGCAACACTTGGGGCGGCCCGTTTCAGCAAGCGGGAGCGCGACAACACGTATTTGTGCAGCGAGGCATACTCCTTGGCTGAGATTGTATATCGCAAAGTATTTCGGAGAACGGGATCGGAGATGCTATTGCGCGACGACTGTGGCGCTCTTGAAGGGCCACCGGCTGGTGGACGTGGACTCGGAGCAGGAGACGGACGAGATGGCGCAGCTCCGGCAGGGCCAGGTCGAGATGATGGCGACGCGACAGAGGCCATCGGACTCGAAAGGGGCGTTGAGTTTGTTCGTAGTTTCGCAGGCACAGTGGCCGTCGCCGTCGTCGTCGCCGTCGTTGATAAGGGCGACTGTGACGACAAGCCTGAAGTGGGAGATGCGGGATCGGATCGAGTGCGTCGGACTCGCGGACTCGAGTGGTTGGTGGAGGAAGCGGTCCGAAGTGACAAGCTCCGTTAGCACGTGCCAAAGGCGGAACTACATGTAAGTCTCTTGACTGAAGTCCGCTATGACCTCAACGACGAAGACGATTAGGCGATTGTTGGCTCGTGGATATAGAAGACAGGTTTCGAGTGGAAGTTTTCGATGTTTGGCTTGTATGATAGAGCGAAGGAAAAGGTGACGATACAATCCAACTCTGTATGGGTGGAAAGTATTTCAGAAAAGCAAAAGGAAGTTTGAGCTCGTCGCGTCACTTCCTATACCAGCTGGGTACTATGTACATGGAATAGGATGGCGAACGCGCCCGGAAAGAGCGACCCTTCCTCTGTTGCTTCTTGTCTTCACCCAAGTATCACCACGGCAATGTACCCCTGTATCCTGGTACCCCCAAGCACGCGCAGAAGCACATGCCTCGGCTTTCACTGCCCAAGGTAGGTAGGTACCTTAATTAGCACATACCATAGGTAGTACGTGTACGGATGCCTAGGTACTTGTAAGAGCACTGCGGCCTACTCCGTACTACCTACCCAATTAATTAATCGTACCGCGCTCCAGCACGTTCCGTACGCCTTAACTACAAGTACGCAGTAGGTAGTAAGGTCGGCAGTACGTAGGAACCTCCAGGAGTCCTCAGACCCATGGTCCCCCCCCAAGTGACAGGGGCTTCTCCACATTTCATCACTCACAGACGCTGCCCATGCTCCAGCCCGAAGCCAACGTCAACTCAAAATGAAATGACTACTTCATGCCTTCTCACCACTTATTATTACCACTAGCAAACTTATCAACCCCACCAGGGAAAACAAACAAAACGCTGCATTGTCGCGTCTGGCTGCCTCTTGTTGTTAGTCTGAGCTTGCTATCCCCCACGGGTAGTCAACCTACTCTCAGGTTTCGCAAACCTTTGTAGACATGACCACCTCCACCTTCATACAGTACCCAGTACCTTATCCGTACGTCGTGATTCCTTGACCTAAACATGTTGGCGAATTCTACATCGGCTACCCAGCGAACATTGTCCAAGTCTGAACCACTCCAAAGCCTCAAAAGTCCGTGGCCGAGGGTCATTCCGTCATTGCAATGTGTGCACACTAGTAGTCATCTTCCAAGTCTCTTCTTGCTCACTGTGATAATAACCAGCTCTCTCCTCCCCAGAACTAATTCAATAAATCTCGACTGCGACAGCACCGGGTATCCTTTGTTTTTTCTTTTTTGTATCCTCCCCACAACCTTTCACCCCCTTCCTCCTTCGTGCGTCGTATCGTCATGTACCATCATCGCGCATCCCTAATACCTCGGGGCGCAGGACTTCGTCCCTCATGGCGTGACGAAAACTCTCCAAAAGGCCGTCGCTTGACCATGTGCGCCCCTTTCCAGGTATCGACCGTCATGCGCCTAGGTAACTTGATGTGGACGTCAACACGCCCCCAGACAAATGAGACCGGGGCAGCTGCCCAAAAACTAGCCGGCCGGAATACCCGCCCCGAAATGCCTACTCCATCCCAAGCCTTTGCCTCTTAGACCTCGCAAAACAAAAGCACGCGTAATGATAAGCTCATCCTGCCCCTCAAGAGTGAAAAGCCAAAAAGACGAAAAGGAAATTGCTGCTTTTTGTCTGTCATGATGCAAATGCCAAATGCGGTCCGCCCAAGCCTTTCTTGCTTTCTTTTTGAGTTCCATTTCGTAACATCGTAATGCCCGTCATTCGCAGTACCGCCTCAGGGGTATGCAGGTTGGCTTGCGGACTCTTCGTTGCCGTTGTTCTGCGACGCCAACGGTTCCCATTGACGGCCAAGAGAAGATGCATCGCCACTAGCGTATGCAATTACCGTCTCCCGCCAGCCGAGCACACCCCACTCCGGCCCATGGAGAGGCTCCGCGCTTTCAAGGTCGTGGATGATGGTCTCCGCATTCGGCACCTGCCGAGCCTTGACTATCTCTAACGCCCTCAGTCGCCGCACCTCTCGCTCCATCACAACGCTGCGGATGCTCTGGTGACGTGCTTCAACGCTGGCCCAACCGTTAACGTTGCCATAGCCGCTGGATTCGAGCGTGTGCTTCAGGAGGGCAAATGGGAGGTTGAGAAGAATGGCCGAAAGAGTCGTCTGGATGCTCTGCCGAGGCGCTGTGGAAGCAGCAGAGCCTGGTCCTTGGGCGCTCTTGTCCGCGTTGACAGCCAAATCACCAAACTGGATCTGCATGGTTCGGAGTCGAAGGTCTGCGCCAGCGGTGTCCTGGGGAGACATCGGCGTCTCGGATATGGCCGGAATGCGCGCGTATTCCTCCGGATCGGCTACCGAAGTGTCGAGAACGAACTCCGGCGGGAAGTTGTCAATGATGAAATTGATTACGCCGTTAATGAGGATCTGAACGACGTTACCGTACGCGAATTGAGTGTGTCGATCGACAGAGGCACGACCGGTCACATCGCGGAGGGCGAAGCCGAGGGCACGTTCGATATTGGTCCAGGTGAGGAAGTGTGAGGCAATCTCGAGGCCTCGAACCACAATCGGGTGCCAGCCAATCAGATTGCCAGCAGCAGCATATCCCAAGGCAAACTCGAAGCGATCATCCGCATTGCCAGCCAATGCAAAACCGGCATTGCTGGAAGGGTCGGGCAGCTCCAGGAGCGGGTATGTGTAGAGGTGCTGGACGGCCATCCAGAATGCGTCGGAGCGGAGGTATCGGTCGTCCGAAGGCAAAAGGATGCGGCGGTCAATGTACTGATTCGTCGAGCTTGACTTGAAGGTGTCAGAGATCTCGATAGCGTGACGGATGACCTGACTTCTGCAGAGTATAATACGGTGGCCGGGCAGCCGGACAGGCGGAGCGCGATCATCGAGATATCGCAGCTCGAGAGTGCAGTCGGCACTCTCCAGATCTCCAAACTGTGATCGCATGAACGGGGCCAAAGAATCCAGCCCGTGAGCCTCGTGAACGGGATGCATCATAGGCGGAGGCGGCATCGGACCGGGCATCATGCGCTGGGGAGGCGCCGGTCCGCCGAAAGCTCCAGGCGGAGGAGGGTGAGAGCGAGAGTCGTCAACATGGTTGGTGCCATTGGGGGCGCCAGGCGCGGGATAATGGTACGGGAGGTCCTCGGCCTGGACGGAAGAGTGCGATCCCTGAAAGCTGTGTGGAGTTGATGGGCCGTAGCCATTGACGTACGGGTGGTACTGGTCCATGCCAGCAGGGCCGGGCAGCGGTCTGCCAAACTGGTCAACAGCGGTGGTGGGAACAAACTCGGTTCCATAAGGCATCTGATGGTAGCCGTTGACGGTGGAAGCATGAGGGAGGAATTGACGTCCGTCGGGAATAGCGCCGTTGGGAGGCATGAAACCTCCAGAGTGAGGGGGGGCAGGAGAAGACGAGTTGGAGGCGAAGCCACCAAACTGAACGAGGCTGCCATTGCTGGGACGGGGGCCATGCATGTGCGGAGGGCCGTTGTGAACCGAGCGAGGACCGCGGTGGGACGTGCCGTTGATGACGACGGGCGAAGGACGTGAAGTGTTGTGGGATGTGGGTGGGAGTTCGTATCTCGTGGGAGGAATGACAGGAGGAGGTCGGAAGGCCGCGGGGGCAACACATCGGTCCTCTAGAGATGGTGAGCATGTTGTCGAGGATGGATGACACTGCATGTTGTGTGCCTCACCAATCTGAGCGGCCTTGTCTGAGATTGGCGTCGGCAACGACGAGCGGTCGTTGCCTAAGAGTTGTGAGACGGGAATGGATGACACAATCACGGAGAAGGCGTACCTTGGACAGAGTGGCCGGTAGGCGGGGTCACGCCTTGCTCAGGGGCCTTGTCGGTCGTGTCGGAGAGAGCGCTATCGGACGAGGAGGGAGGAATGGAAGAAGAATCGTGGAAGGAGGTATCTAAATGGTTGTAAGTAAAGGTTTTGCATTTTTTGGAGCGTAGACAGCTCGGAAGGAAATTTGCACATACCGTCTTGATACTTCGCAGCATGACCATTGGTGGCGGTGTCGACAGGAGCAGGCTGTACAGGGTCGGCAGGTTTGTCCTCGTGGACAAGAGCTTCAGGCTGAAGGTTCTTGGGGGTAGGAGGCGGAGAGTCGACGCCGTGCTGGATCTTCAGGGACGAACCGTTGGTGGTGGCGGCGGGCCGGGGAAGGGTAATAACGGATGCGGCTTGGGCTTGGGCGGCGGCCTGCTTCGCGGCGGCATTGGCCTTGACGCGACGTTCGTAAGGAAGTGGGATAGCAGGGACAACACGCCTTGTAGGAAGCCTTCCGTTGGCGACACCAACACCGTTCCTCGCCTTCGGATTGCCGTTGGGAGCCATGGTTGACGACAAGGCGGGAAGTTGTGTGGTGGTGGTGTTGAGACGGTGTTGGGTCCAGATCGCAGAGCAGGAAGAGAAACCAAAGCGGACAGGGCCCTCTTTTTGGCGACTGGGAGTGGTAGGTACAGCCGGGGGCGCTGTGTGGTGGCACTGGCAGTGGTGGTCCACCAGTTTTCGGCGATAGCAGCAACAACACCGGACGGACGCAGCGGCAGGAGCAGCCAAAAGCACTTGGATCGCTGACGTAACTAACAAAGTGGATATTTCTAGAAGTGAATCGAGTCGAGTCGATTCACTGTGACAACAGGACAGCACTTGGGCGACTTAGTCGATGGTCGGAAGGCGCGAGTGTTGCGCAGGTCCGGGCCACGGTCGGAGCAACCGATCTAACGCACAGGTCCAGGTATTAGTAGAAGCTCTTGTCGGCAAGGGTTCGGCTGGATAGGTACCTTGAATTGGCGTACTAAGTATGGAAAGCCAGGACAAAAAGCGACCTCTCTGGGTCAGAGGGGGGGACCGCAAGTGCCACAACGCGCACCACAGAAGAAGCAGCAGTCACAGCTTCAACAGGACCAGATGAAGGGTGTCTGCTGATATCGAGACTGGAATCGGGACGAAAGAGCCAGGTAGAAGCGAGAGCGGCAAGTACCTGATCCAGGTGTGAGGTAGTTGCGAGGAGTACTATGTAGGTGAAGTAGTGTACGGAGTTAGTAACGTGAGGCAAGTTGCGTGCAGGGTGCAGTGAACGCGAAAGCGGAGCGCGGTGAAGCAGAGTAAGGTAATTAGTAGTATCGGTAAGGTACAGGTGGAAATTGATGAAGGGAACAGGACAATGCCGGACGGCGACGGCGACGTTTGGAGATTCTTGGGACCAGACGAAGGGTGTTGTTGTTCGACTGTGTCTTGAAGACTTAGATACGGATGGACGATGCAAAGGCAAAAGAAGACAAATAACGTCAGAGTGCGCAGTTGCCTGCAGTGGTTGGTTTGTGCGAGGCAACCGCAAGCCGTGGTGTTCTTGCCAGTGCTGCTGCCGCCAGCCGATGGATGATGCGGATCCAGTCTTTATGCACCACACTGCAGGTCCACGTCTTCTTTTTTTTTTATCTCTCCTCCTTGGGCGTTCATATACGATGGTCCAAACGCCACTACGTAGTGAAAATGACTAGCTGGCTGGACGGCGATGAGAACTGCCCCTTGGTACTTCGATGGCTGCCGACGGTGAAGTCTAGAGCTCAACGCGCTAGATCTCAGGAGAGCAATATCTAGCGGGGGAAGAAAAAAAAAGGCCCTCGCTCGACGACAACCCGATGATAACAAAAAATTGGGGTGCAGTTACAAAAATTTTCCCCCGCGAAAAAAGAAAGACAGGGAGGTGCGCCGTGCGGTCGGTACGTACAGGGCACGGGCCCGCTTGAGCTCTCTCTCGACTTTCTTGATTGGCCAAAATTGAGTCATTGAACAGAAGCTCCACGAATACTTACCCACCGCACTGATACGTACCGGCCAAGGAGGCCCATCTGCTGCTCAACGTTATGGCGACAGAAGCAGGAACTGTTGCACGTAATTAGGGGGCAAAATCTGGTGTGTATTGTGTGTAACTAAACGTGGCCACACGCGCCACACGAGGCTCTATTTCAAGTAGTTTAAGTAAGGTGAAACCTATAGAGATAGTACTAGCACCTGAGGTTTAATTAGTATAAACTCTACCTCTTAAGCGTGTTATTCTTAATATACCTTTCTAACCTTAAGAGCTCTATTTATAAGCTAGCCTTTTTAAATAATACTAATTAAACCCTCTATTTATATCTTATAAGAAACTCTTTCTATTCTCCTATTATTCTTATTAAACTTCTATTTTTATAATAAAAAGAATAGTACTATTTATAAACTATTTAGATACTTCTTATTAATTAGAAAATACTTCTAATACTTCTAAATTTTTTATTTAACTTTATTATTACTATAGTTTAAGATCTATAGATCCTAATTAATTATTATAAATTTTATTAAGATTTTTAAATACTAAAGGCTTTTTTTAAAATTCCTCTTCTTATTATAACTTTAAATAATTTAATTAGTTTATTATATTAATTTAAATAATAAAAATACTAAACTAGTAGTTCTAAAGAAACTTTATAAAACTATTAACTATAAAATTTCCTAAAAATATATATTTAATCTTAAAATACTTCTATATAGCTTCTTATTATAACTAGTAGTTATAGATATCTATATACTATAGTTTTATATATAGTTATATTATTTTAATAATTATAAAATATATAGTTTACTAGTTATTATATTAGATTTAGATAGTAGGATAAGGTTTATATATCTTACCTCTACTAAATATATTTATTATAAAGTTTACTTAGAATATAGTAATAAAGTAGCTAGTAAAAATAGCTTCTCGAGTAGTTTGGAATAATATTAAAAATTCTATTTTAATTATTAAAATAATAATAATATCTTATTTATTAACTTATGATATAATTAGGTTTCTAAAGAAATATATAGTATATATTTAAAAGTTCTTTCGATTAATACTATTATCTATAAAACTAATATCTATAATAACTATAAGGCTATTAAATAGATTTCTAGTTTTATAGTTAAACTTAAGGTAGAAATTCTTTATCTTACTAAAATATTATATTATTTATTTAGCTTCTATATAGTAATTATCTAAGGGGTTTTAGTTAAAGTATAATAATTAACTTACTATATAGGTAATATTTAGTCTTATTATAATTATAGTATAATTAATAAAGCTAATATCTTATTAATAATACTTAATCTCTACGTAAGAAGCTTAATTATATTATAATAAGAACCTTTTAGTTTTTAGAAAAATTTTAAAGTATTTAATACGCTATATATACTTTATAAAGTACTTAAAGAACTTTTTAATATATACTACTTATAAAAACTATAACTATTATACTACTTAATCTTAAATAACCTTAATACTAAGAAACTACTATAAGTTTTTATTTCTTTTGAAGTAATACTTCTTTTAAAAATCTATTAATAATATAAATACTTTAGATATATTTTCTAAGGGGAATAAGAATATATAGTTATTAATATAGAAAAAGAAGATAATATACTTTTTAAGCTAGTAATATAATTCTCCTATAGTGGGTTTAAAACTAAAATATTTAAAACTAGTTTCTAAATAGTATTACTATAAGAAGGGAAACCTCTATAAGCTATATAGTATTTTATTAAAATAGTAGATCTTATTTAGTATTTAGTAACCTAGTAGTATCTCTATATAAATAACCTTATTAAGTATTATATATATAAAAGTATTAACTATATTGTATTAGAGTAGTTTAAGATTAAAATGGTTAGTAATTACTATAAAAATTTAAAATAATATACTTATTAGAATAATTATATAAGTCTTATAGTTATCTTATAACTATTAATTTCTATAGATAACTAGTTAAATTTTAA
>AMCV02000046.1:524748-540797 GCA_000350065.2 Colletotrichum orbiculare MAFF 240422 | reverse complement strand
TTTCTCTACTATAGCTTAATACTAAGACTTAATAGGAAGAAATATTAAGAAATTTAATTAGTATTTTATATAATAGATAAACAACTTAAAGTGAGGTTTAATATTTATCCCTATTAATATTAAAGAGATATAGTTCTATATTTTTACTAATAGATCTTTTATTAATAATAAGAATATAATATTTTAATTAGGATATATTATTATCCTAGGAATAAAGAGAAATAATAAAGATAATAATACTTTTAAGCTTAAAAGTAATATTATCCACCTTTCTTCTGTTAAATTAAAAAGGTTATATAAAATATATTAGTTTCTAAAGTTTATAATATAAAGATAAGAATTAATATAAGATATATAATTTCTACTATTTTTAAATAAGTAATTAAATACTCAAGAATATTAATAATATTAATAGTAGTTTATACTAATTCTTATTCCTTCTATAAGTATTTTATTAGATTATATACTGTTAAAAAAAGTACTTTATAATTGATATTATAATATCTTAATAATTATATAAGTAAAAAGAGATCTTCAAAATCTATTAGGTTAATAATAAAAATAACCTCATAGATAGTATAATTAAAAGATTTAATAACTAAGCTTTTAAAAAGTTTATAATAGTAAATAAAGTAATATTATTAATAGAGAGATAGATTATAAGAATTACTAATAGTAATAAGAAGGAGAGATAAAAGTAAAAAGAAAGTATATAGGATAATAAGAGGAGGGTAATAGAGAGGGAGAGAAATATACTATAATAAAAGCTTAAAATACTTAGTATAGTATTAAATAAAAGGCGTATTCTTATAGAGAAATACTATTTATAGTATTTTTATAGTTTTTAGTATAACTAAAAGGATTAGTATAGCTAGAAGTGATTTTGTACTTATTTTACGTTTTATACTATTTTTACGTTTTATACTACTTTTATTTTTTATACTAATTTTAATATTAAATGCATTTGAATTATAAAAGAGAGTATTACTAGTATTAGTTTAAATATAATACTAAAGTAGCTAAAACTATAGTAGTAGGTAACTAAATAGTCGACTTATTTATTTAGGTTAATAAGAATAGAGGGATTATTATATAGATCTATCCTTATAATATGTAATATATATATATATATATTATAATTCAGATATAAATATTATAAGTAGAGATAACTAGTTATATACTATTTATATAATCGATTGATTACAATATTTACTAATTATAAACTAATAGTAATATAATAGTTTGGTTTACTATTTCAAACCTTGGTTTTAAAGGATTAATCTTAATTTATAAATCTTATATCTTTAAATATTCTTTTACTCATAAACTTTGGCTTTGAATTAAAGAATACTTTATTCTCTTATACTTTTAAACTTAATAGTAATTTTATATAATTTATTACTTATTTATATCTTATACGAACTTAACTTAAGAAAACTTAGGTTATACTTCCTTATCGTTTTTAAAATTACTCATATAATCTCTTTCAAAGACGTCTTACTTATAACTTAAACCTAATTACATTTAGAACGTTGTAAATAGTTATATTAATAGAGCTTTAGTTAAACTATCTACTATTAGTTATACTAAAGGAATATAAATAACTAATAGTCTTTTTTAGAAATCTTTTAATAGAACTATTAATTAAAAATATCTATATATTTTAGATAAATTTAAAGTCTTATAAACTCCTTAGAGATAAAACCTACTATTTACAAGTTATTATATTAGATTTTAAATATTACTAATTAGTTCTAATCAATTAAAAATTGTATCTTTTTTAAGTTTTGTATTTATAGCTTGAATTATAATAAGATTAATAAGTAGCTTATAAATAGTACTTTCTTTACTACTAAAGAGCGAGAAAGTAGTTTAGCTTTTATAATTAATATTATAATTATAGATTACTTTATAGGTTTCTAAATAATACTCTTTCTAAATAGTTTTATTATAAAAGTTTAAAAGCGTTTTCAATCTTATATATTATCTCTAAACCCTATATCTAAAAAGACTATTAGAATATCTTCCAAACTCTTAGGCTTTATATTATACTCAAAGTATAAATATTAAGTCTTAAAGATATAGTTAAATATTTAGTTTACTATTTCTTAATACTACAAACTAGAATCATTAGTAAAATAGGTTAACTAATTAGTAGTAAATACTATATTAAGCCTTAATATAACTATTATATATAGTATTATACTTACTTATTTTTAATAGAAATTTATTTTATAATATAAAACTTCTCTTCTATATAAGAAGAATTTTAAATATATTATAAGAAATCTATCTCTTATTTTAAGTTAGTATCCCTTTAATAAGAATTTATAAATCTTTTCTATATATATAGCTTATAAGAACTATAGCTTTTAAACCTCTTAATTATATAAAACCTTAATACTAAAAACTTATTATAAATCTTCCCTTCTTTTAAAGTAGTATTAAAACTAGAAGTTTTATATAACCTTTCTTATAAGATTTTTATATAGTTTTAAAAAGGCTAAGATATAATTATTAATATAAAAGAAGAAAAAGATTTAATCTTTATACTAATAATAGTTTTCCCTGGAGATATAAGAAAACTATAAATTCCTCAAAGTCTTTCTTAAAATATTATTATTATAATATAAGGAATTACTAAAAACTATAGAATACTCTTAAAAACTTTAGAATTCTACTTAGTATCTTATATTTTAAGAGTATTTCTATGTAGATTTCTTTATTAATCTTCATATAAATAAAAGTATTTACTATATTATACTATAGGAACTTAAAGTTGAAATATATAGTAGTTATTATAAGTATTCTAAATAATATGCTTATAAGTATTATTATAGAAGTATTATACTTATCTTTAGATTACTAATCTCCTCTTATAATCTAATAAGCTTTTAATTATAACAATTATTTATACTTGTTAAGTTTATAAGTATAAACCTAATAGTATTTAAAAACTATTTAGCTTCTTATAGTTAGCCTATTAACCTTAATTTACAATTATGAGATCTAGTAGCCTTTTAGGTATATTCTTTTTAGTTTTTTAAAACTTTTAAACTAATAAGTAAATATCCTAAAAGCTTATATTTTTCTTTATATAGTTTAAGTATTCTTTTTAATTTATAAGTTATTACTAAGATATTTAAAAGAGAAGTAATTTCTATTACTATATATTTTTAAGATTTAAAGACTTTATATTATATTATAATAGCTAGAATCTTTCTAAAGGTATATAAAACTCTTCTTAGCTTTCTTCTAAACCTTTTAAACTATTTAAAAGTAGTCAGTAATTAATTAAGTAATTGAGATATTACTTATATCTCTTTTTACTTACTTTATATATTAATAACCTTATTATTACTTATTTTAAATTATTTATCTTAATAGGATTCTTAAGTTAGTTAAATTTTAAATATCTACTTAAAGAAGCAATTAATCTTATATAAACTCTAAGATCTCTATATACTTTATATCTTACTAAAAAAACTATTTTAAAAGATATTTATAAAATACATCTTATTATAAGTAAAGTTTATAATTACTCTCCCTCCTTATATTTCTTTTTTAATACTTCTTTTAAAATTATTATAAAACTAGTAAGTTCTAAGGAGAGAAGAAGAATAAGCTAGAATTCAAATCTTATTTCAAAAAAATAGATTTTTCTTTAGAGTTTTAAATATTTACTTATTTAATATGTAGTTTAATTAAAAACTATTTGATAATCTTATCTACCTCCTCATTAGTTTTTTACCTTATAGGTATATCTTTTAATTACTTTATAAACTTGGTAATCCTTTTTTAAATCTCCTTAAAATATATCTATAATATCTTATATATAATCTTTTTAAAGTTATTATCAAAGAACTCTTTCTTATTAAATCTTATATCTTCAGTTATAAAAACCTTCTTTTAAAGAAAACTCTAAATTCTAAAAGAATTATTTAAAGTATAAACCTATTAGGAATCCTAATAGAGCTTTTAATATAGGCTTTTACTATTAATTCTATTTCAGCTAAGTTTTACAAATTATTATATAGGTATAATATCTATATATTTTGAAATAAGAGAAGTTAAAAATTAATATATAAATATTCTTATTCTTTTTAGAAATATTAATAGAACTATTTATATAATCTTTTCTAACTTTTATAAAGCTAAAGGAATATAGTTATATATATATATATTCATAGTTACTTTAAGGGTTTTAAGCTATGGATTATAAAATAGAAATATTCTAATAGCTATAGACCTTATATACTTCTTAATTACTACTATTATTCTTTTTATTCTTCTATTTTACATTTAGATATTTAATATAAAAGATTCAAACTTAATACTTTTCTTATAGATCTCTACTTAAATTACTCTATACTTCTAAATCTTATTATTTATTTCAACCTTAATAATTACAGTTTAATATATTATTATAAAGAAACTAAAAGACTTTCTAATTATTCTTAAAGCTTCTTCTATTCTTTTCAAATGAAAATAGAAATCTTATATTAAATTAGTTATTTAATCTATAAAGACTACTATTAATATATAGTTTTTATAATTCTTATCAAAGTTATAAAAGTTAATAGTAATCTTCTCTTCTGAATTAATATATTATACTACTGCTTTTAAAACTCTATATATTCTTCAATATATTTCCCTTCATATATATATATATTATAGTTTATAGTTAAAACTATATAAGATAAGAATATTAGTTTTATTCTCTTAATAGATATTAATAAATAGTTGATTATTTTAGAATTTAAATATTCTAGTTTTATATATTAGAATTCTTAAGATTTAACTATAAGTTATTTATATATAGAAGTAGTATACTTATATTCTTAATAAAACTCTAGAAACTTACTTTAAAATAGAAGTTTTCTAACTATAGATATTTTAAAAGTAACTTCTTCTAAAAGGTTATATTTAAATATATATTATCTATTTATGATCTTAAGAAAGTAGGGATAAACTCTATTTACTCCCTATAAATAATTATTCCCTAAGTTTCAATCTTACTATAAACTTCTTTTATAAAACCTTTTTAATAGGATTAAGTTATTTATAAAACTAAAGTAAAATACTGTATTATAAAACTATAGCTTTATAAACTTATAAAAACCTTAAATAATAATTATTATAATATTATACTTTTTAATAAGAATCTTCTAAACTTTAGCTTAGAAATAATTATTTATAAATGGTCTTATTAAAGTTTAAAGCTATTCCATTATGAAAAATATATATTATTAATCTGAAGTCTAGAATTATAAAACTTATAAAAATATAGGGTATATTTAAAGTTATTAGAACTATATTTCTTATATTTTAAAACTATTCATATAATTAAGAAGTTGAAATTAAGTCTACAATCCTCTTTATATATCTTATAAAGTCTTTATTAGATTTTATCTTTCTATTTAAAATATCTTAGATTCCTTAATTAGACTTTTAAGTATAATATTAGATTTCTTTATTAATATAGAAATATTTTAAGAAAGGGTATTTTATCTAGTAAAACTTATAGCTAGTAGTTCTATTTAATTTATACTTCTTATTATTATCTAACTCTTATTTATAGTATTTACTAATATTATATTAATTAGGAATACTTCTCTCCTTCTAGGTTTAACTTTAGTTTTAATTCCTTATAAAGAAAGAAATCTTTCTATTACTTTTCTATTATTAATCTAAGTGTTTATAAAGTTAAACATTCTTCTTACTAATCTGATTCTTATTGAAATAATCTTTTAATTTAAAATAAATAAATAGGTTTAATATATCATTTTAATAATTCTTAAATTATCATTCTAAGTATTCTAAGAAATTATAATTAAATATAAAAGCTCTAAGACTTAATCTGAATTTAAATAAGGATTATAAAACACTTTATAAATTAAACAGTAAGCTTATAAATATTTAGAATTGTCATATTAAGATATTTATAAATAGTCTTTTTTTATTAAGAAAAATAGGTTTTTATATTATTCCTAAAACTCAACTTCTTTTTTATAAGTCCTATAAGTATTATTTAGTATTCTATAATTACTTCTACTTTCCTTTCTATTTTACTATGATTTATATAATCTTTAAATTTAAATAGTTAGATATTAACACTTCTTATTATATTATAAGAGTATTTTAAGAAGTCTAGAGAGATTATACTTCTAATATATTTTTATACTTCTTATATCCCTTTCATTCTCTTATAAGATATCTTTATTTGAAGAATATATTTAATTTATCTTTTCTTATAGAAAGCTATATTAGTAATAGAGAGGTATTTAAATATTATAATATATAAAGTAGTATTTCCCTTAATAAGAATAATCCTAATATCTTCTTTAACCTTAAAAGCTATAATTTAGAATTAAGATAAAACTTATAGTATTTATTAAACTCTTATTCAATAATTAGAAATCTTAATGACTTTTAGTTTAATAATAAGTTTTATATATTTTTTATTGGATATCCTTAAAGAGGTTTCATTATAAAATAAGAAGTTTATAAAATTCTAAAAGCTATAAGATTAATATAAAGACTTAATTTAATTTATTTAAAGAACTTAATCTTTTAAATAATTTAAAATAGTCTTTTTGAAAGAAATAGATATTACTCCTAAACATTTTAAAAGGTTTCTAATTCAAGTAGTTCTTTTATAATATAGATAAGATTTTAAGTTATTAAATTAATTATATTATTTTTCTTAAATCTAAAATTACTTAGGAGGTTATAGAAGTACTAGATACCTAATGGGAGTATATTAATATAATTCTATAAGATATATACCTAAAGTATATCTATCTCGATCTGATAATATACTTCTTAGGACGTTGTAAAAGAAGTTATATTTAGTAGTTAACTCTTACTTTACTTACTATATAGATATTACTAATACTAGAAAACTATTTAAATAGAGAAAACTTTAGAAAATAAATATAATTAGTTAATATAATAACTAATGAAGAGAAAGTATATATATATTTATATCTATTATAATTACTCTTTAGGAGATTATAATTAGTTATGTAATACTAATACTAACTAGTTAATAATACTTATTACTAACTATTAATAGTTACTAGCTATTAATAGCTATT
Source organism: Colletotrichum orbiculare MAFF 240422 (assembly GCA_000350065.2). Taxonomy (NCBI): domain Eukaryota; kingdom Fungi; phylum Ascomycota; class Sordariomycetes; order Glomerellales; family Glomerellaceae; genus Colletotrichum; species Colletotrichum orbiculare. Next base: position 533,697 of record AMCV02000046.1, on the reverse strand, counting down.
AGTAAGAACTAATTCCTAGCAGTATTTACTATACTTAGTTTATATAACTAGTGGAAATACTAGTTGTAGGTATTTACTATAGGATTTAAATCTACTACTCTTACTATAAAATAGTAAAAGCCAGCTAGACATTGAACTATTATGTCAAGTAGTTTTTGATAATTATTATAAGTTTTATCTTAATTCTAAATAGTAATTCTTAACGTTGAAAAATATATTATAACTATTTTCAGTAAGAGAAATACATTTTTATAAATTATAATCTTTGAATATCTCTTCATTATTAATATAATTTTCTATAAAGAAGGCCAAATTGAATATACTTTTTAGGTGACAATATATTATAAAATAATAGGAGAAATATAAGTAATATAAGAATATATCAGAAATATAATCTCTTTAGATTTCTTAAAGTACTTTTCCAATATAATTAAAAGTTTTAATATCTAGCTATTTAAATTTGCAAATTATATAAACTATAATAAAATAGAGAAAAAGTAAAAGTAATGATAAAATGATACGTAATACTTATAGAATTGATACAAAAACCAAATTTTAAAAGTTGTATAGAAATTAAATTTCTTTGTACGAGAAAGCGTTTTATAAATATTTTAATATTAAGATTTTAAACATTTATAAGTCTATGATTTAGTTTATAGAATATATTATAACTTTTATAAATGATGCAATTAAGCCTTCGATCTTGTTATATTAAGTTATAACTTCCAAGACAGCTTGAAACAATAATTCAACAATTACTAAAGCTATAAGGGAGACTTATTTCTTGATTTGAAATTAGAAGATTGTTTTAATAAAACTTAAATTAATAAGAAGAATGATTAACTTTATGGATATTTAGATTAATAATAGAAATGTAGTAAAGAGGTTTCTTCTTCTTATAAGGAATTAAAATTAAATTTAAATTTCGAAACAACCAAATACTTCTAATCAATATAATATTAATAAATTATATAAATACGATTTAAATAATAATAAGAAATATAAGTTAACTAGAACTTCTAGTTATAAGATGTGATAGGGAAAATATTGTTTCTTAAAATATTTCTGTATTAATATAGAGACACAATATTATATTTAGAAGTTGAATTACATAATTCAAGATATTTTAAATAGAAAGATAAAATTTAGTAGAAATCCTATAAGATATATGAGGAAGATTATAGACTTAATTCTTAATTTTAATTATATAGATATTTTATAATATAGAAAATAGATTTTTAATAATTTCAAATAAATCTTATTTTGTTATTAGTCTTCTTACTTTAGACTTAGGATTAATAGTACATATATTTAATAAAATACAGCAATCTTCAACTCTTATAAAACTCTCTATACATAAATACTTCTAAATTAAAACTTAGAAAATCTTTATTAAAGAATATTACATTATAATAATTTGCATTTAAAGTCCTTATAGGTTTCTAAAGCTATAATATTATAATATAATATTATATATTAATCTTATAAGGAATTTAGCTTTATTTAAGAAGTTTGATAAGAGAGATTTATAATGAGATTAACATTTAAGAAATAATTATATAAAAAGAATAGATAGAACTTATTTCTATATTCTTAAGATTATAAATAGAAAATATATTCTTAGATATAACTTTCTAGGGAAAGTTCCTTTTGAAATATTTATGAATATCAAGTTTCTACTTTAAAATAAACCTCTTAAGTTTAAATAATAATATAAATATACTACCTTTATTTAAAAATACTTTATAAATAGGGTTTAAGAACTCTAATATATAAACTTAGGATATTCAAATTTGAAAATGATAAATTCCTTATTAATATTTATTGGGAGAATAAGATTAGAATCCTAGTCTTATATAATTTTAACTATAGATTATAATATATATATATACGAGAGAAGATATATAGAATAAAATATAGAGTTTTAAAAGAAATAGTATAATATACTAATTTAAAAGAAAGAATTATTATTAATTCTTATAGTTTTAATAAAAGTAATAAGAGCTATATATTACTAGTAATCTTCGTAAATTAAGTAATTAGTGTAATATAAGACTTCTATTTTTATTCTAAAAGAATAAAAGAATTCCTAGAGATTATGAGATGATTCATTAATCTTTTAAAAATCATACATAAGACTATAATTAAAAAGGTTAAAATAAAAAATAAGATTTTGGATTCCGGAATAGGTTAAGTAGAGTTTTATAGGAGAAGTATTAAGTTTGAACCTCTTATATTAAATACTGAAGTAAAGAATAGAGGAATAAAGAAAATAGTAATAATGATTAAAGAATATATAAGATTTATAGCTATTAAGATATCTCTACTTTATGATTGATAGTTTGAAGTCTTTAAAGTAGCTTTATATATATAACTTTACTTTTCTAGTTTTATAAGACTAGAAGATACTATATAAAAGGTTCTCTTAATATTTCTAGAAGAATAAGATTACTCATATACTAATTCTATGTTTCTCTTATTCAAAAGTATATAGATATTAAATATATATAATAATTTAGAAAACTTAGATAAGATGAAACTAAGATTAAAAGTTTATACTAAGAGTTTTACTAAAACTCCTAGTAAACTATATTTTAAAAAACTCTTTCAAATTCAAACCTTTTTTTAAAAGAAGTTTTTATAACTTAATATATAATGTTTATTAAGAATAGACTTCTTAATAATAATCTTAAAGGATTTCTATATAAGATATTTAAAGTATATTTTAAAGAGATTGAAAAGGAGATTACTAGATTTATGAAATAATTAAAATATATATCTATAAGATTAAATACTAATAAAGAAATAGATAAAACTACTCAATAGTTTTGAATTAAGTTAAATACTAAGTAAATAAGTATTAATAACACTAAAGGCAAATTTATTTACTTCAAAGTAAGATTTCAATCTTAATTTATTCTTCTTCTTTCTTTAGAATTTATAGGTTTTAGAATAATTCTTAAGGAAATAATTAAAAAAGAATATAAAAGAGAGGGTAACTATAAATTTTATTTATAATAAGATTTATTTTGTAAATACCTTTTAAAGTAACCTGTTTAGTAAAATATAAAATATATAGAAATCTTAGAATTTGTATAAGACTAGTTATTTTATTAAGTAGATATTAAAAACTTAATTAGTCTAAAAGTCTAATAAAAATAGATAATTTAGAGTTAATAGTAGTAAGTTTATTAATATATAAAGCAGATAGAAGGAGATATAAGTAATATTCTAATTACTTAGTTAGTTATTTAATACTCTTAAGTAGTTTAAAAAACTTAAAGTAAAACTAAGAGAAATTTTATATATTCTAACAAATATCTTAGTTATTAAAATATAATATAATACTTCTAAAACTTAGAAGAATATAATAATAAGAATTACTTCTCCTCTTAATATCTTATTAATAGTTTATAAGTTAAGAGAAATATCTAAATTATATTAAAGAAGATATAAGCCCCTAGGATATTTACTTATTAACTTAAACCTTTTAAAATACTAAAGAAATATATATAAGAGACTACTAGATCTTATAATTATAGATTAAGATTAATAAGTAAATTATAAACAATTAAATAATCCTTAAGTATTACTAAATATATACTTATAAACTTAATAAGTATAGAGAATTATTAAAATTAAAAACTTATTTAATTATAAGAAGAAAATAATAATCTAAGAATAAATATAATATTTATATAGTAATACGTATAGAAATGTTATTTAGGATATTTATAATAATTACTATATATTTCAACTTTAAGCGTTTATAATATAACATAGTAAATTTATTTATTTATATTAAGACTTATAAAGAAGTATCTTTATAAATACTTTTAGGATATAAGATATTGAATAGGGTTCTAAAACTTCTAAATATATTTTATAACTTTTAATAATCCTCTATATTATAATAGTAATATCTTAAGAAAACTTCTAGAAATCTATAGTTTTCTTATATCTTTAGGGAAAACTATTATTAATATAAAGACTAAATATTTTTCTTTTTTATATGAATAATTATATCCTAGCTTGTTAGAAAAAATATATAAAACTCTTATAAGAGGAATTATATAAGGTTTTTAATTAGAATATAATTTTATCAAAAGAGAAATTTTATAATAATTGTTTAATATTAAGATTTTATATAATTAAGAAACTTAAAAGTTTTGATTTCTATAACTTAAATATATAGAAAAGACTTATAAATCCCTCTTAGAGAAATATTAATCTAACATAATAGATAAATCTCTTATAATATATTTAGAGTTCTTCTTATATAAAGGAGGAATTCTATATTATAAGATAGATTTGTATCAAAAGAAAGTAAATATAATACTACATATCGTAATTATAATAAGATATAATATACTATTTATAATTAGTTACTTAGCTTACTCTTATTAAAACCCAAATTTTTAGTATTAAGAAATAGTAAACTAAATATTTAACTATATCTATAAGACTTAATATTTATATTTAAAATATGATATAAAACTTAAGAAGTTGAAGATACTTTAATAATCTCTTTAAATATAAGCTTTAGAAATAATATATAAGATCAGAAGAACTTTTGAAAATTTATAATAAGGCTATTTTGAAGGAATATTATTTAAAAAGCTATATAGTAATCTATAGTTATAATATTAACTATAGAAATTAAATTACCTTTTCTCTTCTTAATAATAAAGGAAATAGTATTAATAAACTAATAACTAATTCGATTATAATTCTAATTATTAATAAAGAGTTTAAAAGAGATAAGGTTTCCTATTAAGAAGGGTTAATTAGTAATAATTAAAATCTTGTATAATAACCTCTAGATAATACGTTTAGTCTCTAAGACGGTTGTAAAATCTTAAATTTATTGAAAGTATATAGATATCTATAACTATTGGTTTTATTAAGAGATTTCTCAGAAAGACTATTAGCTATTTATGATCCCTTAATATAATTAATAATAAATAATCTAATTAAGGTTTTATTAAGATATCTCTTTGAGAAATTCTAAAAGTAATTAGACTTAAGTTATAAATAATACTTCTTTAAGAGAGATTATATTAGTAATCTTAAATAATATAGGGAAGTATAATTACAGTTTTCCTAAGTAGGATTAGTATAAAAGATAAAGAAATAATAAATATATAAGATAACTATTAAGTCTAAGAATACAAGAATGTAAAGTATTCTTTAATTTAAAACTACAGCTTATAAGTAAAAAGATATCTAACAATATAAGACTTATAAATTAAAACGAATCATCTAAGATTAAAACTTCAAATAATAAGATAAGCTACTATATTATTATTCTAATAGATTATTATAATAAGTAACCTGTTTATAAGTATTAAAAAGTAATTTAAAGAAAGTATTGGAAATATAACTATTTAGATAGAAAGAAAAGTAAAAATTAAAAAAATAAGAAGAACTAATAATTTAATTCTCACTTACAAAGAGAAAGCTAATACTATTAATACTACTTATTAAACAGTTATTTAAAGAAACTATAATAATAATAATAATAATAATAATAATAATAAGAATTATAAAACATAATAGATAAAGTATAGAGAGTAAATATAAGAGTTAAATAACCCTTAGTATAATTGATATAAATAAGAGTAATAATATTATAAACCTCCTAATATTTAATAGAAACTATCTGGAAGTATAAAGATTAGAAAAGCTAATTAGAAAGTTATATAAGGAATATTTATTATAAATTTAATATTGTTAGTATTCTACATAGTAAGGAACTTGATATAGAAAAAAGTATCCTTCTCTATATTAAGGTTATAAATACTCCTAACTCAATAGTATTTATAGTAATAATAAAGACTTTAATATTAAATTTCTTCAAAATAATATAATTTTAACTAAGAGATAATAATAATTGAAACAAAAACTATATAGCTATTCTTTATTATCCTTATTTATATATTAATATTTATAACTAGATAAAGCTAGAATCATTTTAGTAATTTTAAATATAAAGGATTTATTATTCTTAATTTCAAAAGAACCTTTAGTAATAATAAGTTTCTTCTACTACTTAAGAGTAAAAATAGATAACTTAGAAATAAATCTAAAGTATTTTATAGTTCTCTTAGAATAATAGAGAACTTTATCTTTAATATCTCTATTATTAATTACATTTCTATTATTTTTATTAGTAGCCTTATTACTAATAATTATATAGCTAATTATTATATAGATAGTAGACAAAATAGTATTTTTAATTACTTCTTATAAAAACTTAAAATTATAAAGAGATATATTAAGAATAATTTTAGATTGAGAGAGATATACCTTAGACATATACCTCATAGAATTATATTAATACATTCCTATTAGGTATCTAGTACCTCTATAGCCTCCTAAGCAATTTTAGATTTAATAATGATAATATAATTAATTTAATAATTAAGAGTTTTATCTATATTATAAAAGAACTATCTAAATTAAAAACCTCTTGAAACTTTAAAGAGAAATATCTACTTCTTGTAGAAAGATTATTTTAAATAACCTAAAGGATTAAATTTTCTAAATTAATTAGATTAAATCTTTATATTAGTCTTATAACTTCTAGAATTTTATAAACCCCTTGTTCTATAATAAAACTCTCCTAAAAAATCTAATAAAGAATATAAAAAGCTTACTATTAAAATAAAGATCCCTAAGATTTCTAATTACTTAGTAAGAATTTAATAATTACTATAAGCCTTATCTTAATCCTAAATTACAACTTCTAAAATTAAAGAAGATATTAGGATTATTCTTATTAAAAGAAATACTACCTTACAAGCTATAACTCTTAAATACCTCTTAACTATTGATATAACTCTTTATAAGAAAGAACAAACTAAATATACCTTTTAAATAAAAATATATTATAAGAAGATAAAAAAGTATAGGTCGCTTAGGAATATATTAGAAATACAATCTTTCTGGATGTTTTATATTACTTTTATAGTATAATAAGAAGTCTTAATATCTAACTATTTAAACTTAAGAATTATATAAATTATAATAAGATAGAAAAGAAAGTAAAAGTAATTATAGAATACTAAGTAATACTTATAGAACTTATAAAGAAGAAGCTAAACTCTAAAAGTAATATAGACATCTAAGTTTCTTAATAAGAAAAAGCTATTTATAGATATTTTAATACTAGAGTTTTAAATACTTATAAACCTACGATTTAGTTATAGAATATATTATAGCTCTTACTAATATTTAAATTAAATCTTAAATCTTTTTATATTAAATCATGATTTTTTAAAAAGCTTAAGATAACAATCTATTAGTTATTAAAATTTTAAGTTAGACTTACTTCTTTATCTTAAACTAAAAGATTATTCTAATAAGAGTTAGATTAGTAAGAAGGGTATTTAGCCCTATAGATATTTAGATTAATAATAGAGAAATAATAGAAAGATTTCTTCTTCTTATAAAAAGTTAAAACTAAAGTTAAACCTAGAGGGGGAGAAGTACTTCTAATTAATATAATACTAATAAGTACTATATATAAGATTTAGATAATAATAAAAGATATAAGTTGAATGGAAATACTAGTTATAAGATTTACTAGATAAAATACTTCTTTTCAAAGTATTTCTATATTAATAAAAAAAATCTAATATTATACTTAGAAACCTAATTAAAGAATCTAGAGTATTTAAAACAGAAAGATAAAATCTAATAAAAACTTTATAAAATATATAAAGAAGATTATAGATTTAACTTTAACTTCTAAACTATATAAATAGTTTTACAATATAATAAATATAGTTCTAACAGCTTTAAATAAACCCTATATTCTTATAAGCTTTATAATTCTAGACTTAGAATTAATAATATATATTTTTAATAATATAAAGTAGTTTTAAATCCTTATAAAGTTTTCTATATATAGCTACTTCTAGACTAAAATTTAGAAGATTCCTATTCAAAAGTATAATACTATAATAATAACTGTTTAAAGCTTTTATAAGCCTATAAATCTATAGCTTTATAATATAATACTTTACCCTAACTTTATAAATAACTTAATATTATTTAGAAAACTATATAAGAGAAATCTATAATAAGATTAAAGCCTAGGAAATAACTATATATAAAGAATAAATAAGATTTACTTCTACTCTCTTAAGATTATAAGTAAATAATATATCTTTAAATATAACTTTTTAGAAGAAGCTACTTTCAGAATATTTATAGTTATAAAACTTCTACTTTAAAATAAACCTCTAAAGTTTTATTAGTAATATAAATATACTACTTCTATATAAAAATACCCTACAATTAGATCTTAAGAATTCTAGTATATAAAGCTAAAGTATTTAAATCTTAAAGTAATTAACTACTTATTAATATCTACTAAAAGAATGAAACTAAAATCTTAGTCTTATATAATCTTAACTATGGACTATAATATATATATAAAAAGGAAGATATATAGAATAATATATAGAGTTCTAAAAGAAGTAGTATAATATATTAACTTAAAAGAAAAGATTACTATTAACTTTTAGAACTTTAATAAAAAGTATAAAAACTATATATTAATAGTAATCTTTATAAATCAAATAGTTAGCTTAATATAAAACTTCTATTTTTACTTAAGAAAAATAGAAGAAGTCTTAGAAGTAATTAAAAAACTTTTTAACTTCTTTAACATAATAGATAAAACTATAATTAATAAAATCAAAATAAATAATAAAATCTAGAAGTATAGAATGATCTAAATAGAAATCTATAAGAAGAATATGAAATTTAAACTTTCTATACTAAATACCTAAGTAGAAAATAGAAGAATAGAGAGAATAATAATAGTAATTAAAAAGCATATAAAGTCTATAGCTATTAAAATATTTCTACTTTATAATCTATAGTTTGAAATATTCAAAGTAACTATATATATATATATATATATATATAACTATACTT
>AMCV02000046.1:477635-524644 GCA_000350065.2 Colletotrichum orbiculare MAFF 240422 | reverse complement strand
ATTTCTAGAAAGATAAGAATACTTATATATTAACTCTAGACTTCTCTTATTTAAAAATATATAGATACTATACTTATATAACAACTTATAAAACTTAATTAAAATAAAACTAATATAAAAAGCTTATACTAAAAACCCTATTAGGGTTCTTAGTATATCATACCTTAAGTAACTCTTTTAAAATTTAAACCTTTGTTTAAAAAAGGCTTTTATAACTCAAAATATAATATTGAATAAGAAAGAATTCTTTAATAGTAATTTTAAAAAGTTTACATATAAGATATTATAAATAAACTTTAAAGATATTTAAAAAAGAATTATTAAGCTTATAAAGTAAATAGAAAATATACTTATAAAATAAGATATTAATGAAGAAGTAGATAAAGTTACTAAATAATCTTGAATTAAGCTAAGTATTAAGTAAATAAGTATTTAAAACTTTAAAGAGAAACCTATATAGTTTAAGGCGAGATTCAAATTTTAGCCTATTATTCTTCTTTCTTTAGAATTTGTAAGTTTTATAATAACTTTTAAGGGAATATGTAAAAAAGAATATCAAAAAGGAGAATAACTATAAACCTTACTTATAATAAAGTTTACCTTCTAAATATTATTTAAAATAGCTTTTTTAATAAGAAATAAAGTATATAGAAATCTTAGAACTTATATAAGACTAGTTATTTCTTTAAATAGATATTTAAAACCTAGCTAGCCTAAAAGTCTTATTAAGATAGATAATTTAAAATAAGTAATAATAAGGCTATTAATATATAAAATAAGTAAAAGATATATAAGTAGTATTCTAATTACTTAATTAATTACTTATTACTCTTAAGTAGTTTAAAAAGCTTAAAATAAAACTAAAAAAGGTTTTATATACTTTTAAAAATATCCTAGTTATAATAATATATTAAAGAATCCTTAAACCTTAAAAATATATACTAAGAAGAATTACTTCCCCTCCTAATATCTTACTAATAACTTATAAACTAAGAAGAATATCTAAATTATATAAAGAAAGATATAAGTCCCTAAGATATTTATTTATTAGCTTAAAAGTTTTAAGAAGCTAAGGAAATAGACTTAAGAAACTACTAGATCTTATAATTATAAATTAAAATCAACAAGCTAACTATAAAAAGCTAAATAATCCTTAAATATTACTAGGTTTATATTTATAAGTTTAATAAGTATAAATAATTATTAAAACTAAAGACTCGCTTAATTATAAGAGGAAACTAGTAATTTAAAGATAAAGAAAATACTTATATAATAATACTTATAGGAATATTATTTAGAATACTTATAATAACTACTATATATTTCAACTTTAAATTCTTATAACATAATATAATAAATAGTTTTATTCATACTAAGATTCATAAAGAAATCTATATATAAATACCCTTAAAATATAAGATATTAAGTAAAATTCTAAGCCTTTTAAAAGTATTCTATAGTTTTTAATAATCCCCTATACTATAATAGTAATATCTTAAAAAGGATTTTAGAGATTTAGAATTTTCTTACATCTCTAAATAAAACTATTATTAATATAAAACCTAATTCTTTTTTCTTTTATATTAATAATCATATTTTAATTTATTTAAAAATATATAAAAACCTTATAAAAAGAACTATATAAAAATTCTAATTATAATACTACTTTAAAGAAAAGGAGGACTTGTAGTAATTCCTTAATATTGAAGTCTTATATAACTAAAAAGCTTAAAGATTTTAGTTTTTATAAATTATATGTATAGAGAAGACTTATAAACTCCTATTAAAAGAATACTAATTTAAAATAAGAGATAAATCTCTTATAATATACTTAGAACTCCTCTTATATAAAAGAGAAGCTTTATATTATAAAATAGACTTCTACTAGAAGAAAATAGGCATAATACTATACATGATATTTATAATAAAACTTAATATAATATTTATAACTAATCAGTTAGCTTACTTTAACTAAAGCCCTAACCCTTAATATTAAAAAGTCGTAAACTAAATATTTAACTATATTTATAAAACTTAATATTTATATTTTAAGTATAATATAAAGCCTAGAAGTTTAGGAAACACTTTAGTAATCTCCTTAAATATAAACTGTTGAAGTAATATATAGAATGAAAAAAGCTCTTAAAGCTTTATAAGAAAGCTCTTTAGAAAGAGTGTTATTTAGAAGGCTACTACGTAATCTATAATTATAATATTAATTATAGAAGTTAAACTAGTCTCTCTCTTCTTAATAATAAAAGAAGTATTATTTATAAATTAATTATTAGTTTTTCTATAACTCTAGCTACTAATAAGAAGTTTAATAAGAATAAGATTCCCTATTAATAAGAACTAACTAGTAATAATTAAGATTTAATATAATAACTTCTAAATAGTAAGTCTAATTTCTAAAAGACTTATAAAACTTCAAACTTATTTGAAATATATAGATATCTATAACTACTAGTTCTACTAAGAAATCTCTGAAAGAAAAACTATAAGTTACTTATATTCCCTTAGTATAACTAATAGTAAATAGCCTAACTAAAACTTTATTAATATAACTATTTAAAAAGTTTTAAAAATAACTAGACTTAAGTTATAAATAAGGTTTCCTTAAAAAAAGTCATATAAGTAATTTTGAGAAAGATAAAGAAATATAGTTAAAGTTTTTTTAAATAGAATTAGTATAAGATATAGATAAACAACAAACTATATAAGATTACTATTAAACCTAAAAATATAAGAAAGTAAAATATTCCTTAACTTAAAACTAAGACTTATAAATAAAAGAATATCTAAAAGTATAAAACCTACAAACTATAATTAATCTTCTAGAACTAAAACCTCAAATAATAAACTAAACTACTATATTACTATCCTAAAAGACTACTATAATAAGTTACCTACTTATAAGTATTAAAAAGTAACTTAAAGAAAGTATTAAAAGTATAGCTATTTAGATAGAACGAGAGGTAAATATTAAAAGAATAATATAAGTTAGTAATTAAACTTTCACTTAAAAGGAGAGAACTAATACTACTAATACTATTTATAAAAAGATTACCTAAAGAAACTATAGTAATAATAAGAATTATAAGAACTATAAGAATTATAAATAGAATATAGGGAATAAATATAAGAATTAAATAACTCTTAGTACAATTAACATAAATGATAGTAATAATATTATAAAACTCTTAGTATTTAGTAGAGACTATTTAGAAATATATAAATTAAGAAATCTGCTTGAAAGATTATATAAAAAATACTTATTATAAATTTAATACTCTTATGATATTAAATAGTAAGGAACTTAGTATAAAAATAAATAGGTTTCTCTATATTAAAATTATAAATACTACTATTTAGATAGTACTTATAGTAATAATAGGGATCTTAATAATAGATCTTAAAAGTATTATAACTTTTAATAAGAAAAGATAAATAATTAAGATAAGAATTATAAAACTCCTCTTTATCTTCCTTATTTATATATTTATACTTATAATTAGATAAAATTAGAGTTATCTTAATAACTTTAGATATAGAAGACTTAGTATTTCTAAACTATATATCATAACTAGGAATCTTATAATATTAAAAAAGCTTTTTAGTTAGAAATACATATAGTTATATTAAAAGCCTTTAATCTATTTATGATAACATATCTCTCAGAACCCTTTAAAGGAATCTGTACTTAGTAGTCAGCTCTTACTCTATTTACTCTATAGATACTACTAATATTGAGGAATTATTTAGATAGAGAAAGTCTTAAGTAGTAAATATATTTCGTTAATGTAATAACTAATAAATGGGGAAAGGTTAGCTTTATATTCATTATAGCTACTTTTAAAAGATTATAATAGGTTGTTATATAATACTTACTACTAGCTAGTATTACTTATTACTAGCTATTAACAGTCGCTATATTTCAACTTCTTCATTCTATATATTTAGGATTAAAATAGAAGTGCTAAGCATTTCAAAGTAGTTATTAAAATGAATAAAAGAATTATAAGATATAGTAGTAAATTGCGTTATAAATTCTAGATTAAAACTTTATAGATAGTAGTATTTCTTCATAATTAAATGCTAATATATTTTTAGACTAGTAAATATTATATTAGAAGTTTTATGAAGTGGCTTAAAAAGATAATACTATAAGGTTAGATTCAATTTACCTTTATATTTATAACTATAAATATTTTATTCTTATTGTAGATATAGAATTTAAGTATAATTATTTCATATATGTTGAGAAGTATGTCTTTATTAGCTTTTGAGTTAGCTATATTCTAATTAATTAATACTAAATATAAAATCTATGTTCGAAATAAGGTTAGAATGACTTATAATGTCTTTTTTAATAAAACGTTTTTTTAATAGGAATTTGGCTTTTCTATAAGATAATTTAATTTGTTTGATTTCAATAAGGTTTCTTATAAATTATGAGAGTAAATAACTATAGTAGAGTTATTTAAAATTAGTTTAACTATTTATTTAAGTCTTAGTAGAGAGTCTAATCAAGTAATTTATATTAAAATAAGAAGTAGGTATAATAATCTGAAGTCTTATATCTATATAGTAGCTGCCTTTAAGCTTTATAAGATATTATTTAAAATTGCGACATTAATCTTCTTAGAGTTACCTACTATATTTTATTCTAATCTTATTTATATAGATAAGACTATAGGGGGGAAGGAATTTAGGTATTTCTAGGGAGGGTTAAGTATGAGAGATAAATAGAATATTATATTAGAATAGCTAGGAGATCTTTATTTAAAGCTACTTTTTTGACTAATACCTTTTAATTATTTTAAAATACTCTAAGATACTTCTATTCATAGTTATAAAATAGTATAAAGAATTAATTAAAAGAAGTCTTAGGCATTTAATCTTCTTAAAGACTCTAAAGTATAAATATTATAACTTCTAATGATAAACTTTAATTATAAGGCGAATTGGATATTAGAGAGTATTAAGAGTATATAGGAGAAAGGCTCTTATTCTAAGAATTTTATAATAGAGGCTATTATTATTATTGATATTCTATTTAGTAGTATTTACTTATCTATATATTAAGCTATAGTAGTAGCTAAATATACTTATCTTAAGAGTTATATTATATTAAAGTTTTAGAATGAGATTAATAAGGCTTTTACAGGGGGTTTGAAAGTTTTGGAATACTACTAGGTTTATATTTATTAGCTTAATAAGTATAGGCGCCTTTTAAAAGTTAAGGTTTAATTAGTTATTTATAGAGATTAATAGCTATCAGATAACTATAAGATTTATATAGCTATTCTAATAGGTATGTTCTTTTGAACCTTTATAGTACTTACTAACTACTTTAATCGTAAGTTACTTTAATACAACATAGTTAATAATTTTATATATATAGTGTTTGATGAGGTTGTTTATATAGAGATATTATTAGGTTACTAAATATTAAGTAAGCTTTACTATTTCCATAAAGTATTATATAGTTTTTAAAGGTTTTGTTTCTTATAACAATACTATTTAGAAATAGGCTTTAAGTATTTTAATTTCAAATTTATTATAGAAGAGTTATATTACTAGCTTAAGGGGTATATTACCCTTTTTCTCTATATTAATAAGTATATATTCTTTCTTCTTTTAAAAGATATATCTAAAGTATTTATATTATTAGTAGATTTTTAATAGAGATATTATCTTCAGAGAAGTAAAGATATATAATAGTTTCTTAGTGTTTAGGTTATTTAAAATTAAGTAGTATAATAGTTATAGCTCTTAGAAGTAGTATTTATTAAAAAGCTTCTTAAGTATCTTATAAAGTATATATAGAATATTAAATATTCTAAACCCTCTCTTAAAACTGAAGAGCTTTTATTATAATATAATTAAGCTTCTTATATAGAGATTAAATATTATTAATAAGATCTTAGTTTTATTAATTATATTATAGTTATAATAAGACTAAGTATTACTTATATAATAAGCTAATTGTTATATTTTAATTAAAACGTTTTAAATAACTATTATATAGACGTTAAATAAATAGTATAATATTTTGACAAGATAAAGAAATTCTACTTTGAGTTTAACTATAAGGCTAGTAATCTATTTAATAATTTTATAGTTATTATAAGTATTAGTTTTATAGATAATAGTAATAATTAGAAGAAGCTTTAAATATATATTATATATTTCTTTAGAAGTCTAATAGTACGGTAAGTTAATAATTAAGATATTGTTATTACTTTAATAATAAAAGTAGAGTTTTTGGTATTATCTTAAGCTACTTAAGAGGCTATTTTTATTAGTTACCTTATTATTATATTTTAAGTAGACTTTGTAATAAATATATTTAGTAGAAGTAAAATATAAAAACCTCACTTTACTATTTGAATTTAATATAATGATTAATAAATAATATATCCTATAATTATCAAAATAATGTAACTATATATGAAGTATAATATATAGATATTTTTAATTTTCAATTATAATAAGAAGTTTAATGAAGCCATTTTAAAACTATTAATTTAGCACCTTTATTATTTAGATTAACACAATAGACTAGTTTAGTTATTTGAAGTTATAGTAAGAGGAGGAATTTTAAAAATGGTTTTTAATTTTTAAGGATTCTGATTAGACTTTTAGCTACTAATTAGAACTTATGAATTTTAAGTTATAGTAATAATAAGATTAAATAAAAGGCTTAGAGGCATTAGAAATACTTTCTAATTAATAAGAAGTGTTCAAATTACTTATAAATAGTATTATTCTTCTTATTATAAGAATAGAAGTTTAATAGGTATAATAAGATAATAGAAAGGTTTTTTCATAAACTATAAATAGAAGGTTTAATAAATATTATTTAAAAGGAATAGTTTATAAATAGAACTTTTAAGACTAAAGAAGTATATTGTAAATAATATATTTAAAAAGTAGAATTTATATTAAATAAACTTTAGATATTAGTACTATATCTATGAACCTTATCTTATTTAAACTATTTAAAGTAAAGCTTTTTGTGGCATATGTTACTATATTTGGTTATATATAATATATACTAGATTTTGCCTCCTAATTATACATAATAGATTTATACCTATGTTCCTTATAATAAAAAGATAAAAGCTAGCTAGATATTAATTTCTTGTGTTGAATAAGAAAGACTTATAATACTAATAAGGCTAAAAAGAAGATTTACTATTTAGAATAGAAACATATCTTATATATTGTCTTTGGGAAATATGTTACTTTTACATTCTATTCTTCTTATTAGGATTATATAAACTATATTTTAACTCTAATATTTATAAGTAGGATTATTAATAATTCTTAAGACTTCTATTTTAATAAATTATACTCAAGTTATTATAATGAAAATATTTGAAGACTTTATTTTATATCTGAAGTGCTAATACAGTATTAATATTAAAGTCTTTGAATATAATAATGAAACTTCTAGATATAAGAAGTTGAATCTGAATCTTACTTCTTAAGGTATCTACTTTAAATTTTCTATTTTATATACTTAGAATGAAAAGAAAGACGTTATAGATGTTAGAATAATTATTAACACTTGAAGAAAAGCTGTGAAATAAGAGAACAAGTTATTATTTAACCTTTAGGTTGAAATTCTATAGGCTATAGTATTTATATATAGTTTATACTAATTTATCTCTTAAGCTAATAGACATTATATTAGAAACTCTGTAATACTATTTAAAGAAATAATATTATAAGAATAGACTTAATTTATTTTTACATCTATAATTAGATATACTTCATTCGTATTATAGATATAACATTTATATATAAGTAGCTAGCCCATTTTAAGATATATATTTCTATTTCCTTCTTTAAAAGCTATATTCTAACTAATCAATATTAAATATAAAGTTTACTTTAAGATAGAATTACCAGTTATATTAAACGTCTTTAATCTATTTGTAGTCATATGGTTCTGGGAAAGCTTTTAAAGGAAGCTATACCTAGTAGTTAGTTCTTACTTTGTAAACCATATAGATACTGCTAGTACTGAAGTATTATATATAACTAGAAGATAGAATTAAATATATACTATATATAACTAAGTATAGCTCCGTATACTATATAAGACTTTATTTTAAGCAGTTTGAATAATATCAAACCTATAGATATAGTACTAATATCTAGAACTTAACTGATATAAACTCTATTTCTCAAATATATTATTCCTGATCTATTTTTCTATCTTCAAGGGTTTTATTAATAAGTTAGCTCTTTTGAATAATACTAGTTAAACTTTCTATTTATATCTTATAATAAAATTCTTTTAGAATCATATTACTTTTATTGAGTCTCTACCTTTATAACAAGAAGAATAATACTATTTATATATTAAGTAGGTATACATTCTTAGCTAGAAGATATTTCTAGTATTCCTCAGGTTTTTAATTAATATTACTATTACTATAGATTAGGACTTATAGATCCTAATTAGTAATAAAAAGCTTTATTATAACCTTGAGATATTGGAAACCTTTTCTAAAAGTTTTCCTTTACTATAATGTTAAGTAATTCAATTAGCATATCATATAAATTTGAATAATAAAGATATGAAACTAATAGTTCCAAACGGCTTCATTGAAATATTAGCTTTAAAGCTTCTTGAAAGTATATTATTAATTACATAATACCCTTATTGACTTTCCTATCCTAATTAGCAATTATAGATATTTATATACTATAGTTATATATATAATCATACTATTCAAATTATTATAAAGTAAATTAATTACTAGCTATTAGATTAAATTTGGATAGCTAGGTAAAATCTACATACTTTACTTCTATTAAATATATTTACTAAGGAATTTATTTCCAGTATAATAATAGAATAACTACTAAAGGTAGTTTATTAAGTAGCTTATAATAATACCAAACACCTTACCTTAATAATTAAAACAACAAGAGTATTTAACTTATTAAGTTACCATATTATATACATCTTTAAATAAAAACAAAATATATATCTAAGAATTCTTTTAATAATTGCTACGACCTATAATATTAGGTTTTATAGTAATAAAAAAACTTTTAAACAGATTACTAGTTTTATAACTAAGTTTAAAATAGAGGTTCTTTATATTACTGAAGTATTTTATTAATTATTCAACTTATTATTCTAAACCTAAGCCTTAAAGCTTATGTCAGATAGTACTTTTAGAATTCTATATAACTACTACTCCTATAGTTTACTAAAGAGTTTTCACTTTAAGTATAAACTCTTCAAATTTATTATAATCTTATTGGGATACTATTAAAATATCCCTTATAGCTAACTTTTAATATTGATAAACTTCTTATTTAAATTTAACTTAATAGTAAATAATAAACTATATAAAGGCAATAGAAATTAATAGAGAATAATAATAAATACTAATACTCTAGAACCTCTAATACGAATTCTAATAGACTAATGGTAGATTAATCTAATAGAAAATAAAAACTAATGCTTTTAAAAAACTTTTATGTTTTTAATAAGTTTATAAAATAGCCTTATAAGTAATATAAGTATTCTATAGGAAGAGGAATTACTTCTTATTAATACCTCGTTTAATAATAATACTCCCTACTTTGCTATATAGAAAATAACTATATAATATAAATCAAAGGTTTATTAAGCTCCTATTAAGAAATTAGAAAACCTCTAATAGTTCTTATAAAATAACTTATTACTTAAAATCTTAATATAAATTAATAACTTTTAAATAGTAAAGAAGCTTTAGTAAATTTCAAATATTAATATATTCTTCTAATATCTTCCTAAGTATTATAAGAACTCTTACTATAATACCCAAGCTTTTTAGAAAATTTACTATTTCTACTAAAGGTCTAAATAGATATTTACTAAATTCTTTATTAAATTTAAATTAACTGTATATTAGATAGAGGGATACTCTTATGTAGGAAATCTCTAGCTGAACTATTTCTTACTAACTCTCTTCTATTAAACTTTAATAATTACTATTAACTATAATATTAATTAGACAAACTATTATACTATAGTTTAAATCTACTATATAATTATAATACACTTTAAGATCTTTAATTTAAAGTTATAGATTTATAGTAAGTTCTAATACTTATTTTAATTAGAACTAACAATTAATTAGAATATAAATATATAAATAATACATATAGGAATAACTTAAGTTACTTTAATACTAATATAATACTACTATAATACTACTCCTCCCTATTCTAAAGAACTAAATAAATAGATAGTTATAATTAATAGGCTTTAGTTGACTTCTATTATAAATATATATAAGACCTAATAAGTAGACTCTATAATTATTTAAATATATATATAAACTAATACTTATATATATTATAATATTAAAGACTGTTTTACTACTAAATATGAATTATATCCTACTTACCTATTAGTAACTCCTAATGTTAACATTCAGACTTTATAATTAGGTAAACAAACTATAGATAATAAGGAAAAAACCTAGCCTTTGAAATAAACCTCCCTAGGGGGCAAATTAGTATAACTACTGGTAATAATACTATAATAATAAATAAAATCAGAATAATATAGAGATAAATAGATAATCTACCCTTTTTAATTTCTATATTAATAAGTAATAAGTCTTTTATTTCTATCTAAATTAATGATGATTATAATTATCAAAGAGTAATTAGTAAGAAGTTTAGAAAATAGTGAAACTTTATATAACTTATATTATTATAATTATACCAATTAGACGTTATCCTAAGTACTAATTTAGAAACTTATATTACTAAGATAATTAAAATGTATATTAATCTCAACAAGTAAGTCTCTAAAACTTTATTCTATATAGTCCTAGGAATAATATACTTAGTTATCCTTAAGAAGTTATAGTTATAGTATAAAAAGGTTATTTTAAATCTTATAAAGAATTAGATAAAGATAGATTTAGTTAGGAGTCTTACTATCTAAACTATTAGTAATATATTAAGAGAGAAATATATAGATAGATTAATAGACTTTATCAAAGTACTAATTAGAATGTCTTTTAACTTAAGGGAAAAGAGATATAAGTAGTTAATAATCAATTTATTATCAATCAATTTAGTTCTAAAAGCTACATTACTAATTGCCTCAGAATGACTAATATTTATATTGTCAACTATTCATATACTTTTTATAGATTTATTCGATAAAAGTAAACCTTCTAGCCTCTTACTTTATTAAGAACTTCTAAATTGTGATATTTATATGAAAAGCATTTAGATAGAATGGAGCCAGACTTACTATAAGAATTACTTTAGAATATAATAAGGAAATACCTCTTTAAAATCTAATATTAAATTATAAATCTAATAGATAAGAGTTAAATTCAGACTTGCCTATTTATGATTAGAATACCTATCCTTCTTATTGGAAAACTAAGAGGAAAGTGGTAGTTCTATATAAATTACTATATTTCTAATACTATTAGTACTTATAATTATTACCCCTTACTATTAATTTAAAAGATACTTTGCTTACTATTTAAAATAATATAATTCATAAAGGTTAATATTTATATAACTTTTTATAACGTTTATATTATAAAGAGAGATAAATATAAAACTAGTTTCTAGATATATTCTAACTTATTTAAATAAATTATCACCTTTTTCAAACTATCAAATATACCTATAATATTCTAATACTATATTTATAGTATACCTCAAAGCAGTTTTAATAACTCCATTATAACTTAATTAGATGATATCTTTATTAATAGTTCTAAGTTGAAAGATTGATTATAAAGATATAATTATATAAATCTTTAAATAGTTATAAAAGCCTCTTTTATATTTAAATTTAGAAAAATACAAACTCTCTTTAAAACATACAAATATCCAGGCTTTATTATTAAAATAAAGAAAGATATCTATTATAACTCTAAAAACATTAAACCTATATAAGAATAACAATTCCCTAAGAATATCTATAGTATTTAGAACTTCCTTAATTTTATAAACTTCTATTATAAGCTAATTAACTACTTCTTTAGTTGAAAGAAACTTCTTATAGAATTAATATAAAAAAGAATACTATTCTATTAAAATACTATATACTAATAAGTATTGAAAATACTTAAACTTAAATTTATTTTAGAACTAATTATAGTTTAATAGGATCTAAAGTAATATATAATAGTAGAAGTAGACTACTTAAGAGTAATATTAAATAGCTATTTCTTATAAAAGAATAAGAATAGTATATTATAACTAATTACTTATTATTTAACTAAACTTGACCTTAACTTAATAGATTTATACTACTTATAATAAAATGCTACTAATAGTCATATTACATCTAAAAGTATAATTAGTGGAATATTAAAATATAATAAAGCTATTTTGTATTCTATATAATTTTAAAACTTTAAAATACTTCATAAACTTTAGATTTATTTCAAAATAATGAATTGAATAGATATAAACTTTATCAGAGTTCAATTATCTTTTGAAATACTTCTTAGGTTACTTTATAAAATAGTTTAATACTCTTTCCTCATAGAATTAAAATAGTATAATAGAATTAAGACTCCTAATTAAAATCTTCTAACCCTTTTAGTTTAACTTTAAAAGTAAGACTAAACTCTCCTTAATACTCTTGATTTATAATATATAAATAGAAAGAAACTAAAAGGAAGTTATATAAATAGAAAATACCTATTAGTATACTAGTAGTAAATTACTAGACATATGATATTCTAAAGCGTTATATTACTAACATTATAAAAGGAGATAATTATGATAATACTAATATATATAACCTACCTAGAAACTATATATTAAGAAATTAAAAAATTTCTACTAATGATTTTCATATAAATATAAATAGCTAATTATATAAGCAGAAGAAATAGTATTCTATTATATTAAAGATAAATCTAAGTCTCTAAATCTAAGTTATTAATAATTATAATCTTCTATATAGTCTATAATTCTCTAATTTTAAACTATTTTAATATTAACTTAATACTTATAATATTCTTATAGAATTAGTATTAAAATAGTATATAAAGAAATATTAAGTATCTCCTATAAATATACAATATTTATTAATATTAATATAGAAGCTAAAAATATTACTAAAACCTATTATAATTCCTACTAATTTCTAATAAGTTTTAATTATAAGTTTCTATTAACTTTATAATAGAACTACTATTTACTAGAAAGAAGGACCTAAGATTCTTAATCATAGTTATAAATTAACTATTTAAATATATCTAGTTAGATATTATAATATTTATGATTACTAAAGCTTATATAGAGAAGTTCTAAAATATATAGTAGTAGTTCTATAACTTCCCTATATTAATTCTTACTAGAAATAGCTTAAATGAAATTAATACCTTGTGAATAATATTATACTAATTAATAGAAATATAATAACTATTATTAATATTATTCTACTTTTAGATAAATAGTAAAATAAAAATAATAATACCTAGAATTCAAATATTCCTATAAATATAGATTACCTTCTTATAATCAAACTAGCCAGCCCATATCACTATATACCAACTAGTATTAAATAATAAAAACTCTTTACTTACTAATATTAATCTAAATACACTTCTAAATAAATTTAATATTATGTTTATTCTATACTCTTAAACTGTAGAATAAGCTACTCATACTAATTTAAATAAAACCTTAATATTCTTATCTCACCTAAACATAATAATACTACAACCCAAAAAAGATATATGTATAGTAATATAATAAATTAAATACTAATAAAATACATTACCTACTTAAGCAGCTCTAAATTAAAAATAAAGTATACCTATTACTATACTATATCAAAATAAATTGACTAAATAAGAAACTTAACTAAATGACTTCTAAATATCAAGTTATTAATAAATTAAACTTACTAAATATCATGTTAGATATCTTTATAGATATCTACCTAATATTTTATATTAATCTTATTGAATAAATAGAAGACAACCTATTACTATCTTAGTAATATGTAGATATATATCCTAATTCTATCTTAGTCCTTACTGGAAAAAATAGCAAAGCCTAAGGAGAATATCAAATTAAACAAATACTAATAATAAAAACACTTTAGAATAAAGATATAACTATAATATACTAGTTAAAAAGAAAGATTATAATACCTTAATATAAAAGCCCTTAGAAAATCTTATTAATAATAAATATATATTATAAGTTGAACTAAAATATAGAAATCTTAAAAAGAATAATAAATTAATATCAATTTACTAATAACAAAAAATAACATAAGCTATTAATTAACTAATATAATTACTTATAGAAGATATATAGAACTTACTATAGAAGTTACCCCATAAGTATTAGATAAATAAATTAAATAAAAAAATGAGTATTATTTTACTACCCTTTATATTCTCAGTATTTATCTTCCTTCTTATTATTATCTTATTCTTCTTCCTCTTTATTATTAAAAATAGTAATAAGTAATACTTATTTAGAAATATAATATTATTAATATTAGGAGAAATTAGTAATTATATAGGAGTAGTAAATAAATAAACTAATATAAATAAGATTAAAAATACAATTATTATATAAGCAAGATATAATATAATTATTACAATATACTATAATATCTTATTTAAGAAAGCTTAATATAATAAAAATAGGAAAGAAGAAGAAAGTAAACTTACTATTATCTATATAATATTATTAAGACTAATAAGAATCTACTTAAGAATAAAAATAAGAGTAAATATAAAAATATTTTTAATATATAAAAAAGAGTAATAAGAATAATAATAATATAAGCTAAAAAGACTTACTATACATCATAGAAATAATTATTATAATATTGAATTATAATAGAAAGCTCTAGTAAAATAATAGGAATATATTAGTTTTTACTATTAGAAGCTAGCTATAAGAGAAGTTTTAGTAATACCTTAATAGTATTATAATGAATTTGAAGAATCTATACTTAAGGTGAAAACTCTTTACTAGACTAAGGGGTAATAGTTATATAGAACCTTAATAGTAATATTATATATAAACCTTAAGGCTTAGGTTTATAATCTACCTCTTATTATTTTTCTACCTTATTACTATAGTAATATTAAGTATTAATAACTTTAACAATATACTAATAATATCTAGTTACTTAAACTAACCTAATTAATTAGAAAAGTCTATCTAAAATACTTCTCCTAAGTATTGGTGATTAAATAGTCCTATTAATAAGAAAATTCAAATACTACTAATATTAAATAGTCTTACTAATAAGAAAATTCATACTATATTTATCCTAAGTAATCCTATATTATATTCTTCTTATTATTAATCTATAAGAAATTCCTTTTTTCCCTCTTTATATAAACTTATTCTTCTTTCTTTAGAATTATATAACCTCTTATCTTATACTTATTATAATACTATTATTTTACTATCTTTCTACTTATACTACTTCTTCTTATATTTTTTCTACTATTATATCTACTATTACTACTACTAATTCTAAACTTTTGAATAATAATCTTTCTTATTATTATACCCCCTCTAAGCCTAATATTTATACTTATAGTAATTATATTATTAAGAATAATTCTATCAATAATAAGAACTAATTCTCTAATATAGTTATTTCTATTTACTTTAATTATTANTACTAAGTATAATAAGAATAGCTTCACTTAAACCTATATATTAAGTTATAACTAATCCTATTATAAATATCTAAAGTTAAAAAATAAGTATAAATAAAACTCCTACCTTTTTACTATTAGTCTTAAACTATATACTACTAGCTACTAAGTTGATACTCTAATTATATTTAATAAATATATTATTACCCCTATAATTCTTACTACTAATAATAGAAATAATTCTAAGAACTATTATACTTCTATTTCTTCACTAGAATTTTCTACTATAATTTAATATTATAATAACTANCTTTTACTACGCCTAGTAAATACTTCTAACTTATATTACTATTATACTTACTGCTCCTTCTTTATATATTAAAAGTATTTTTATATTTATCCCTACTTTTACTTCTAAATAAATCCTTACTAATTTTAATAGTATTATATAGATAATAATGAATCCTTCCCTCTCCTTTCTCCTACTATCTTTATACTAATATTTTTATAATAAAATATTATAATATATTCTAGTAGTTATATTATATTCTATTAATACTATAGCTATATCTTTAACCCTATTAATATTAGCTTACTTATTTATTACTATTATAATATTACTAGTTCCTATTAGTATCAATAATATTCTATCCTTAAGTTAGTACTACTTATTATTATTTCTAATAATAAAGAAGAAGAAGAATAAGATAATAATAAGAAAAAAGAAGACTTCTAGGAATATGAAGGAGAATAAGATAATACTAATCCTTTTATTTCATTTATTTATTTATTACCTAAAAGGCGAGTTTTATAATAATTTATATATATCTCCTATAAACTATTATATTACTTAATTTATAACCTATATAGCCTTCTAAAATTAATAAATTAATATTAATCTATCACTCTTTCTAATATCTCTATATTATAATTTAAATTATAATTTTACCTTATTATTAATAAGGTGTTTTAAAAACTTTTATATTAAAATATTATAACCTTTCTATTTAATTAATATATTATAATTATAGTTCTATCTTAAAATATTCTTTACTACTAATATCTTCTTAACTTTATCTTTCTTATAGATCTTACTACCCTCTCTAATAAAAATCAGGATAAAGTTAAGATATATATCTATATATTATTATAATAACAATAGGCTATCCTCTACTTACTTCATAAAATTAATTTAATTACTTTTGCTCTATACTTAGAATAGTATCTAAGCTCTATATTTTATATATAGACTTAACTATAAATTTTACCTAATAACAACATATATGCTAATACTGGCTTATAACTAGTTACAATAGTAATAAAAATACCTATTATTATAAATAATTATACCCCTAGTTCTAATATTTAACCCTATAGTAATAGAAGACCTCATAGTAACAATCTATATAAAAAGAGCCTTATTAAAGCTAAAGCTTAATATATATAGCTAAAAGTAACTACTAAAGTCGTAAGGTTAAGAATCTTTATAAACCTCTTAAAGATAGAATAAAATAAAGTATTTATAAGAGCTAGGTATTCTATGATCTATTACTCTTTTATATCCTTTATAATAAAACTAAAATCTCTTCAAAGTCTATATAATTACTTATAAAATGAATCCTATAAAATAAATATAGAAATATCTAATTATAACTATTATAACTAAAACTATTACTTTATTAAAATAAACCTTAATAAAATCATCCTAAATACTGTAATTAATAGGTAACCTATAGATATTCAAAAAATATTATCTAACTAACTTATAACCTACTATACTAAACTAATAATATTAGAAACTAGGTATTAATTAGATAATACCCTAATATCAATATACTACTATAATACTAATTACTAAATACTTTAAAATATTATAATAATATAATTATAGAAGTTTTAAAAGCTATCTAGCTATATTAGAAACATCTATATCTATATAAATATTATTTATATATTAGCCGCACTTAATATAACAAGACTATTTATTAATAAGAATAAGCCGAGTCCTACTATACTTATATAGAAATTATAAATTAGCTTATATTAATAATAAAAAACTTTTATCTTAGTAATATAAAGTCTTATCTTAAGGGTAGGTAAGACTTAGTTTAGAAGATATCAAAATTATAAATATTAAAATCATAATAAATATTTGAATAAAATACCTATAGTTAGTAGTAATTAAATATCTCGAGATATTCAAATCGTATATTAATAGTTATAAAAGCATAAGGGTGTAAAAGTATGAGGTTATTATAGAAGGAGTTATTAGTTATTTATTATCTGTAAAAAAGTTGATATAGGGTAGGTATGCTAGCTATTATAACTACGAGGGGTTTAGCTTTAGATTAACTAGAAACTAGCTATAGTAGTTAGTAGGGAAGTAGGAGGGCGGAAGTCATACTTTAGGGGGTAACATATCTACTAATAGTCGCAGTAGAGAGCGAGCCATTAGCCCTTCCCTAATAGAATTAATATAAAATATTAAATATATATTTATAAAAATATTTAATATAATATTCAGTAAGTTTAGTATATTAATAACTTAGTATTTAGAAGCTATCTAATTAAACTTCTTACTTAATTAATTTATCTTAATATACCTTAATAATAACTACATTTTATCTCTAATTTAACACTTCTTAGCTATCTGTTACGTCTTATTAATATTTATTTTATTATATTACTATATATATATTATTACTACTTAAGTTTTAGTAATACTATTCTTAGAATGGGATGAAAGTACTAAAGTTTATTTTAAGCTAGAATAAGTAGTTCATTCTATTCTTAGAAAATATAGAATACGTATAATATTAAACTTATTTAAAAACTTATTTAGATTAATCTTAGTAATTAAAGAATTCCTATTATTTAATACTAGCTAGTATATAATAAGATAGGCTAATTAGTCTAATTATAAAAGAATAATATATACTTATAAAAATACTTAAATCTTAAGTATTACTCTCTCTATCCTACTATCTATCTAAAAATAGAATAATAGTAATAATAATTACTATACCCTAATTAACTAGTCTAATATTATCTAAAAGATACTAACTTAGTTTAAACTATAATTAGTAATAATTAATATAGGGAAATTATAGAACTACTACTAAGTATCTTAGAACTTCTTTATATAAACTTTAATAACTATAAGTATTATAACTTCTAACTAGATATATTTAGACAACTAATCTATAATTACTATTAAAAACCTAAAATCCCTCTTTTTAATAAATAGTAGCTCTATTATAAAATTAATAGAAATCTATAACTAAAACCTATTAGGAATTAGTAGGGATTATAATAAGCCTTAGTAATACCTATAGCTTTTATATAAATATTAATAGATATTATAAATTTAGATAAAATATTTAATATCCCTCAATATACCATCCTAATACTAGTCTTATAAAAATACTATAAATATTAAGTTAATATTAAAATAGTTTAAAATTAAAGAATTATAAACTATTTAGAAAATTATAGTTATCAGCAACTTATATTTAGAAACCTAGACTTAGCCCCAATATAGCAAAATACTATTCCTCTTTATTATATAATTAGCTATTTATATCTATATTAAAACTTCTAGTAGGAATATCCTTACTACTTAGTAGACAGTTTCTAAATAAACTCTATATATTAATATCATTATAATTACCTAACTCTATAGTATTAGTAATATAATACTTTAGAATATAATATACCTATTTAGTAATTTACTAATAATATATTAGTAAGTATCTTCTACTTATATAGCTCCTTCCTAACTTCCTTCTATCTACATATTATAAGTTAGGAGTATTAAAAAAAGCCTACTTTTATCCTTAAAGTTAACTTAGAGAAATTAGAAAACTTATATTAAAGATCTTAATTCTATTATATTATTTTAACCTTATTAAGAGAGAGTATTAAGACGCCTTATAAAGTAGCCTAAGTAATATTTCAAAATAAAACTAAATTCTAATAAAGTTTCAACCTATTTAACCTATTACTCTAAAATAAATCTTAGGCTTATAAAATATTCTAAAATCTTATAATCAGATAGAATAGTAAATAGTTTTACTATACTCTATAATTCTACTAATTATACCTTTAGATATGATATAACTACTAATAACTCTTTATTATAAATTATATAATTCTATTAAATTAGAATAAGTCTAACTAAATAATAAATAACTAATTATAATATATTATTCCTATCTTCTTATAAAAAACAACTATTTAATACTATTCTTAAGTAATCTACTTCTATTACTATATACTACTCTAAATCCTATTATATTATAACTAATTCTAAAATAAGAATAAATTTAAGTATCTCAAATACTTATTAATATATAATATTTTAATAAAATAGTATTTCTTTCTATATTATCTATATAAAAGGCTTTATTAAACTAAAGAAATAATTAACTAAATTATAATAGAAATTTATAAAGCTAAAAAAGTTCTAGATACTATAAATATTCTTTAAAACTTCTTATTCCTATATAGCTTTAACCTTTTCAGAATTATAATAAATACCTTTCCTTATTTCAATAATAAGCCCTAGATACTTAGTTTAGTTTATAAAAGCTTTATATTTTTCTAAGTCTAAATATCAACTAGCTTCTTATAACTATTTAAAAACTTTTTTAACCTTATTTTTATAGTTATTTTTTAATTTATAACTATAAATAAAAATATTATTCAAATAAGGTATAATAAAGTTATCAAGAATACCTTAAAGTATACTATTAATATAATACTAGAATATCATAAGCGTACTTATTAACCTAAAAAAAGTAATAAATTATTTATATAAGCCGAAATATATCTAAAAAGTAGTTTTATACTTATCCCCTTCTACAATCTAAATCTTATAAAAAGCTACTTAGATATCTACTTTTATAAATTATATCACTTTAGATAATAAACACAGCATCCCCTTAATTAATAATAAAGGGTAATAATTATAAATACTAAGAATATTAAAAGCTTTATAATCTATATAAAACTATTATTTTCCCCTAGGTTTTTTAAGAAAAAAAATAAGTATTTTAACTATAAATAAATTAATCTAAACCTAACTCTTATCTATTAAATCTAGATCCTAACATTAAACCTTCAAGAAATATTCCCTTAATATATTATAAAATAACTTTTATAATAAGTCTAGCTTAATTCTATCTAAAATCTTTTTGAGATAAATATAATAATTAAAAAACCCCTAGTAGGATAAGAAGCTAGAAATTTTATTTTTATCAAATAAGTCTATAAAAAGAATATAAATAGCTAGTAATATCGGTATTAGTTATTCTAGTATAACTAGTAATATAACTATTAAAACTATATCAATTTATATTAAATTAATTACTAACTCCTTATATCCCCCCTCTTTTAGACTAAAAAATATTATAACTAGTAATTTAATAAGATCTATAAATCTATCTATATATACTTTCTTTAGTATATTACTAATAGTCTAAATAGTTAGACTACTAATTATTCTTACTCTTAACTTATTCCTTATAAAATCTAAAATAACCCTTTTATATTATAACTATAGCTTCCTAAAGATAACTAGATATACTATCCTTAAAATTATATACAATAAGATTTCAAATATCTAACTATTTAAATTGATATATATTCTAGTTATCTTAGTAATATAAATTTCCTAATTAATACCTAAAATAATACCTAACTAGTATAATTATAGTAATATGATTAATATAAAATCTTATTATTATATAAACTCCTTACTAACTATTCTATAATAATTATAACTACTATTAACCTAGATAGAAATAAAAGACTTATTGTTTATTAATATAAGAACCAAAAAGAATAACTTATCTATCTATCTCTATATCTCTCTAGTCTTATCTATTACTATAATATTATTATTAATAACTATATTAACCTACTCCTTAAGGAATTTCTTCTAAAAAACTAAACTTTTTCCTTATTATTTATAATCTTTTTATTTAATTATAAGGCTTAAATATTAATATTAAAAACTACCAATAAATAGGTAAAATATAGCCTATATTTAGTAATAAAATAATCCTTAGTATTATAATATATATAAATACCAGCCTATATATATACCTATATAACTAAAGAGTCTACTTAATAAGCCTTATATATACTTATAGTAAGAGTTAACTAAAGCTCATTAGCTATAGCTTCTTATCTATTTAGTTTCCTATAATAGGAAAAAGTAGTATTGTAGTAATATTATACTAATACTAAGATAATTTAAACTACTCTTATACTTATTATCTATATATCTTTATTCTAATTAACTATTAGTTCTAGTTAAAATAGCAACTATAGCTTATTATAGTTTTATAACTTTATATTAAAAATCTTGGAATCTATTATAATTATATAATAATACTAGATTATAGTATAGTAGTCTATCTAGCTAATATCTTAATTAATAGTAATTATTTAAATTTAATAGGAGAAAGTTAGTTAGAAGTAGTTTAGCTATATATCCCCTACTTAAGAATATCCCCCTACTTACCTTATAACTAATTCAAACTTAATAAAAAACTTAGTTAATATCTATTTAAACTCTTAATAGAAATAGCAAATCTTCTTAAAAACCTAGGTATTATAATAGGAATTCTTATAATACTTAGTAAGATACTAAAAGAATATATTAATATCCTAATTATATTAGAACTTTTATATTATATAGAAATTACTAATTTATATCTAAATTTTAAATAATAGGCTTATCTATAGGAATTACTAGAAATCTTTTAGTCTTTTAATAAAAGTCTAATTAACTTCTAGTTCATATTATATAGTTATTTTCTATATAAGAAAATAGAAAATATTACTATTAAAAAGGGTATTAATAAGGGGTAGTTTCTTTTTTATATAAAATACCTATATTATCTATAAAACTACTTTATAGTTCTATTAGAATTATATAAAAGCTTCTTAGAAGGATTAACCTTTATTTTCTATTAAATTAATCTACTATTAGTCTATTAGAACTCCTATTAAGAGTTCTATAGTATTAGTATTTACTATTATCTTTCGCTATTTTCTATTTCTTTTATATAGTTTACTATTTACTATTAAATTAAATTTAGGTAAAAAAGTTATTAATATTAAAAACTAACTATAAGAGAAGTTTTAATAATACCTTAATAGGATTATAATAAATTTGAAGAATTTATACTTAAAGTGAAAACTCTTTATTAGACTAAGAAGTAGTAGTTATATAGAGTTCTAATAGTAACATCCTATATAAACCTTGGAGCTTAGGTCTATAAGATTTACTAGTAATATCCTTATCAATAACTAAGACTATAATAATAATAGTATATTTACTAAATATTATAAAATAATTATCCTAATAGCTCATAATAAATAGTTTCAAACTAATAGTAAAAAAGAAAAAAATACTATCTATACTTATTCATTAACTTTAGATATTTATAATTAGATTAGCTATAAATTAATCTATAGATTTGAAAAAAAACTACTCCTATTATCCTTGGGATAATAATTAAAGTAAATAGAGATAACTATATCAAGAAGCCAGTTTGCCTTATTATCAGAATTACTTTAAACAATATAACTACTATAAGTATAAATAATAAATTTAGAAAGAATATAATAGTAAGGAGACTTATTATTAAGAAGTTTATAACTAATAATAGTAGTAGTACATGTAATAATAAAAAGAATATAAAAAAGGAAGTATAAATAGAAGAGTAGTAAAATAGTAATATTATAATGAGTATAAATTAAGAAGTCATATAGTTCTAAAGATCAAAAGATAAGGCTGTATAAAGAAGAAAGGGAGAAATTCTTCATAGATTAATAAAAAGAAAAGTATAATATAAAACTACTGAGGATAAATATAATATGAATTCTTTTATTAATAAGACTGTTTAATATTAGTAGTATCTGAACTTTCTTATTAGTAGAACTATTTAATATCAATAATATTTAAAAGAGGTATTTTAGACAGATTTCTCTACTTAGTTAGGCTAGTTTAGGTAATTAGAAGTTACTAATATATTATTAAAGCTATTAATACTAAATATTATTATAGTAATAAGATAGAAGAGTAGTAGGGGGTATATTATAAACCTACACCTTAGGGCTTATATAGGATATTATTATTAGAATTCTATATTACTACTACCTCTATAGTTTAGTAAAGAGTTTTCACCTTAGGTATAAACTCTTCAAATTCATAATAACTCTATTAGAGTATTGCTGAAGTATCTCTTATAACTAGGTTCTAATACTTATATATAATAGTTATCTAAAGAATTCTACTTGAATAATAATAATTAGCTTATTATTTAGGTAATATCTAGTCTCATTACAATTCTAATATAGTTGATAAAGCTAATATCTTATTAGTAGAATTTAGTTTCTATATAAAAGGCTTAATAATATTATAATAAGAATACTTTAGTTTTATATAGAAAATATAAATCAGTCAATAAATAATATATCTATTATAAAATATTTGAGAAGCCTTTTAGTATACATTACTTATAAGGATTATAGCGATTATAACACTTAATTTCAAATAGTCTTACAATTGAGAAATTGCTTTAATTTTTATTTCTTATAAAATAGAATTTCTATTGGGAATCTATTAATAGTATAGGTCTTTTGGAAGTATCTTTTAAAGAGAAAGAGAGTATATAATTATTCATACAAAAGAATAAGATAATATATTTCTAAAGTTAGTAATATAAGTATCTTATAATAAAAATAGAAGTTTATTAGAGGGGGCTTTTACTTAACAGTTATAATTATCTAGGAAGTATATATATTTCCAGAATTCTAGCTTATAGAGAAATCGTTATAATTAGTATACAATAAAACTATATTATAAATACTTTCTAAAAATAATATACATATTAATAATATGTATATTTACTACTATATATATAAGCTATAAGACTTCTACTTTAAAAGCTTATAACAGATTTACTAAGGAGCCTTTTAAAACTAAGAAGAAATATATTTTAAAATTATAGAAAGAGAGCTATTGAACCTATTAAAATATTACTTTATAAGTAAAGAGATATGTTTCTTTATAAATACAAATACTATCGAAGAAATGATAATAGAGATATTCAACAAAGAGATGTTAACTTCATAACGAAAAAGATATTGAATATAATTAGAAAAGCTATTATTATCTAAAGTGAGAGATTGAGACGAGCTTGGGATATATTGAATAATTTCTAAAACTCAAAAAGTTTATTCCTATTATCTAACTATACTAGAAAACTATAGATATTATATACCTTATATAAGAATTAAGATAATTCTATCTACAAATACTAAGTCTGAATAATTATATATTATCAATATAGAGCTTTATATATAAGTTCTAAGAAATAAATAAATCGGTAGAAGTATAAAACTTTAGATATATAATATTCCAATATTAGAGGAAATATAACTAATTACTTAAATCGTATCTATAATACCTTACTATTTCTAAAACTCCATCTTGGTTCTTATCTTTAGTATAAGATATTTAAATTTAAGAAACTGAAATATCTTATAATTTATTAAAGTAATATTAGAGAAAGAGACATTATCCTTAATATTATAATAGTTATAGAGCTTAAGAGCTTTTACTACGATATCTTATTTTATATAGTAATAATAGTTTGATAATATCCTATTAAGATATCTTAAAACTCAACTCATTATATAGACCTAGTATAATTACTTGTATGAGTCGTCTTAAGCCTTTGCACAATAGAAACTATAGAGAACTATATAAGCCTTTAGGTCTTTTTTATAAGATTTATAATATTTCTTATATAGATTTCTTTTATAATAGCTATCAAGAGTTATTTATTTTCTTTATAGTCTATGTTATTAAAAGTAAAGCTTTTAAGAATGTCTAATCTATATATTTCAAAGACATATTAATATTATTTAGTAATAAGAAAGTTATTTAAGAGTAGTTTCTAGAGGTTTATAGATTTTCCTTTCTCTTAGTAGTTGTAGAAGTAAGTTTCTCAATCCAATATTAGGTTAATATATCTATTTTCATTATAGAAAAGTAGTGATTTTATTTAAGTACTTTTGCTCTATATTTAGAATAATATCTAAGCTCTTTACTCCATATATAGATTTAACCATAAGTGTTACCTAATTATAATATTCATACTAATACTAACTTATAACTAGCTAAACTAATTATAGAATTACTAGTCATAATAGATAATTATACCCTTAGTTTTAAATCTAGTTCTATAAAAATAGAAGACTTTATAGTAACAACTAGAGAGAATTCCATTTAAGCTAAAGTTTAGTATATATAATTTAAAACAAATATTAAAGTTATAAGGTTAAGATTCTTTATGAATTTCTTCAAAATAGAATAGACTCGAGTATTAAAAGATAGGTATTCTATAATCTATTACTTTTCTATATCTTTTATAATAAAACTTAAATCCCCTCAGAATCAATATAGTTATATATAGAAAGAGAACTATGGAATGAGTATAGGAAATCTGACTATAATTACTATTATTAAAGCTATTATTTTATTTGAGTAGACTTTAATAAAGTCATATTAAATATTATAATCAATAAGTAACTTATAGATATTTAGAGAAATATTATCTAGTTAACTTATAACTTATTATATTAAGTTAATGATATTAGGAACTAGGCATTAATTACATTATACTTCAATACTAATGAACTACTATAATACTAATTATTAGATATTTTAGAATATTATAGTTATATAACTATAGAAGCTTTAAAGGTTATTAAATTATACTGAGAATATATAGATTTATATGAGTATTATTAACATATTAACTATATTTGATATATTAAGATGATTTACCAATACGAATAGTCTAAATATAACTTTGTTTAAATAGAATTTATAAATTAATTCATATTAGTAGTAAGAAGATTTTATATTAAAAGTATGGAGTTTCGTTTTAAGAGTAAGTAAAATTTAGTTGAAAACGTCTTAAAGTTATAGATATTAAAGTTATAATATATATTTGAATAGAATATTAATCGTGAGTAGTAATCGAGTATCTTAAGATATTGAAAGTATATATTATTAGGTATAAAGCTATATAGATATAAGGGTATAAAGGTATAAGGTTATTATAGAAGAAGTTATTAGTTATTTAAAAGAAAAAGGTTAATATAGGGTAAATATGGTAAGTATTATAATTATAAAGGTTTGGTTTTAGATTAATTAGGAGCTAGTAATAATAGTTATAGTAGGGCGACAAAAGTAACGGTTAATGACGAAATTTTCACTAAGAATCTACTAATCTCAATGCTTTTAAATACTTTTATATAAATATTAATAGACCTAATTATTCTCAAAAACGAGATATATATAGATAGCTATATAATATCTATTCTATATATAAACTATATTTTATTTATACTTATATTTCAAAATAAAGGAAAATTAGAAGGCTAAAAGTAGATTTTCAAACTCAGATTTTGTCTATTAAATACCCTGTAATATACCCTGAAGCTAAAAATCCAAATTTCCGACTTTTCTTTTTTTAGTATTTAGAGTGTAATTCTAGATAGAAAAGTCTAGGATTTAAATAGAATATATAGCTTAGTACTAGAAATATATATATATTTTCTAGAACTAATCTACCCATAATTACATGAATTATTTGATGTTGAAGATTCATGTTTTTGGTATAAAAACGCTGTTTTTAACGTATTAACCATTACTTTTGTCGCCTCACTATAGTAGGGGAATAGGAAGCTTGAAGATATAATTTGGAGGCAATAGATCTACTAATAGCTATAATAGAAAGCGAGCTATTGGCTTCTCTTGAAAAGTAATTATTTCAAAATTATAACTGGAAATATCTAATATAACTAGTGAGTCTTTAAATATTACATATTTTATAAGATGTTAATTATTTTAATAATACAGTTGATGTAATATAAGTCTTCTTCTAGATATTACTACTACCAGTCATATATTATAAGTATTATCAAAAGGTCTCTAAAATATGATAAATAGATCTAATCATAGCAATTAAAATATCTTAGCCGAAAGCTTCTTAATAACTTTATTTCAACTATATAAAATACATTCATTACTAATAATTACTAGTCTATCTAAAGGATATATAAGGCTTATACTATTAGTTAGGTAAAATAGAAGCCTTATTATGTAAAGTATAAGGATACCTTATATATTACTCTTAAGGAATACATTTCTAATATTCATCCCTATTATTAAAGCTTTAGTATTATAGGTTATACTTAGATAACTAGCTAGACTTATATCTAGATCTCTAATATTAACCCTCCCGTTTAGCTAGAACTCTAGTAACCCTTAGGCGATATTATATATATATAGATTTTCTAAGTATTTATAAAGACTTCTCTCTTACTTCTTAATTCTAAAAAAACTAATTTATATTACTTATAGTTGAATAAGCTTAAGTCTAACGGTTTATATATATGGAACTTAATTTTATTTACTATATAGATAATACTAAGTAGAATATAGCTTTTAATTAGTTGAATTTATAGTCTAATTAAATGAAGCTTTTAGGAAATAATATTATATAATAAATAATTCATTAATTAGTATGTTATATATTTAGCCTTGTACCTGATAAGTAGCCTTATATAATACCTAGTATAGAGTCCCTATAATACAAAGAAACCTAGTTATATACTATAGCTTATATATATCTCTATAGGTAAATGTGGTAAAACGGACTTAGTAGTGTGGCATTTAGTTTACACTTAGCCTTAATTTAGAAATATATATATATATAGGTAATATAACGTAATAAAGTAATAACTAGGTGCGCAAACTTACCGGCATAGGCTGTGTGATAGTCTCTACATAATAGTACTTATTATATTGACTCACACTAGAATGCTACTAATATATTTTAATAATACTAGCCTTATAGATAGAAGAGAGCAATAGACTACTATAGACTAGCCCTCTCTTAATCTTTAGAATATAAGTCAACAGCTATCTTTAATATATTTAAACTAATAGCTATTTATAATAATACTACTATTCATAATAATAATAATAATAAGAGCTACTTAGAAATTACTCCTAGCTACTATTACTATACTTAACTCTTATAACTTCAATATAAACCTTAATCTTTTTAGAACTATAAATGATTATAAAAGCTATAGGTATTCTTATAAAGGTTCAAATAAGTTGGTATTATATAAAAGCAATTTGATTATTTTTTCTAGCTTTTTTGAAATAGCTATAGCTTAGATTTACTTTAAAACATCACTAATAGATAAAGTTTTAAATATAATTGAAGATTATAAACTTAAGAGAATAAAGGAGAATCTAATACCTAAAGGTAGGATATTTAGTAATAATTCTGAATACTTTAAATATATATTAGAAGTAGCCTATTAAGTATAACTTTATTCTTAAACGTATATATCTTAAGATCTATTATAATTATTAACTAATCTTTAGGCAAGCTTAAGATAGTATTAGTAAGTAAGATAATTTAAAGTTAGAAATATTACAATTTGAAGACTTAAAGTAATTATAATTATAGTAGTTAGTATAGGGTAGGTTAGAATATAAGTCTTAGCCAGGTGCTAGATATTCTCTAAAAGAAGCAAAAAGCTTAATAATTAATAAATTAATATAAAGAGAAATAAAAAGTACTAAAGTTCTTAAAAATGCCGCTATAAGTAGTAATGTTATAAGTAGACTACTTTAATAGTAATTAAAATATATTTTAAGCTTTTTCTATTATAAGATTACTAAGTCTATATCTAAATTTGTAAGATGAGATATTTTAATAATAGGATTCTCTCAGTAATTATTTTAATAAGTCTTTCTAATTTCTATTAAGATATTTTACTAGTC
Source organism: Colletotrichum orbiculare MAFF 240422 (assembly GCA_000350065.2). NCBI lineage: Eukaryota > Fungi > Ascomycota > Sordariomycetes > Glomerellales > Glomerellaceae > Colletotrichum > Colletotrichum orbiculare. Next base: position 495,103 of record AMCV02000046.1, on the reverse strand, counting down.
TTCGGGATAATATCTATTAAGATATTAGTTCTTAGAATTAATAGAATTATTATATCTGTATTAGCAGTTAACTATTAGAAGAGATTGCTTCTTTTATTTCTAAGGTTTCAGATAAGTAGAAGGAATATTAAATATAGGTTTAATAAGAAAAGGTTAAAGCTAGGATTAATTACTATTTCTTCCATAATAATTAGAAATATTAATGTTTAATCTATTCCTATTTAAACCTTAGTTTCTAGTAAGTAACTCAGACTTTTTATATAATTGGAAGATTAAAGAATTCTTTAGATACTTTTATAATTTATTTTAACAAGGCTTATTTAGATTTGGATAATTAGTTCTATATTACTATTGGACTATAGAACTTCTAATGGAAAGAAAATAAATATTTAAATATTATTTTATTTTAGTTTAAGAAAGTTCTAATTAACATTAAAAGGTATATATCATTAGCTATAATATAGATCTGCCTATTAGAAGTTGTATTATTCTGTTATTTTAAGAAACTATTTATTATACTTAACCTTTCTATCATATATCAACTTTAATTGTTAAAGGTTTGAATTATATTTTAGAGACTAAAGTATATAAAAGAAATATTTATTTACTATCAATTATTCTATTAGAACGTACTATCTACAATATAGAAAGTGATATTATAATGCTTAGAATAATTGAAGAATAATAATAATACTAACGCTTTAATAATTCTTCTTCTATGCCTAAAGAGTATATTAGGAATTATAAAAATATATATAAATGATATAAATATAATCAGAAAGGTTATATTTATAAAACCTATATAATATAAGAGTTTAAAGAATTACTTAAATAGTTAAGAAATCATGATTATTATAGATTATATAGAACATAATAAGAAGGAGAGTATTTCTCTATTTAATAGTAATAAGAACTTGAAAAAAGAGTAATTTTAAAGTAAGGTTAGATTTTAAAGCTAATAGGAGCAAAAGTAATAAGATAAGAAAAGCAATGAGAAAGAGAATAAGTAAGTAACTAGTACTTAGCTATTATTGAGATTAAAATTAATAGAAGATCTTTTATTGATATACTTATTAATATAAGTTATAATATTAAAAGATTGTTAATACTTCTTTTATAAAGAAACTTTACATCTTAATAGTTAAGAGATAAAAGAAATAGATAAGAAGATATATTATTAAATTATTAGTTAATAGTATATTCTACATAATTACTATAATATTAGAAGTTAATAGTTATATATAGAAGATTTATATTTACATTATAAAGAATCTCTAACTACTCTTATATTAAAAGTAGTTATAGACAGAAGATAATTACATTATATAGTATATTAGAATTTAATAGATAATGTATAGAACGAATAATATAACAATCTATTTAAAATATTCAAATATATTAATATAGCTTAAAGAGATTGAATGTGTTTATTTATTTGATATAATTTAGTTATATTTATTTACTGATATATTATATAGTATATTAGTAAAATACTAAGTTCCAAATCAAGTTATTTCCATCAGTTTAATAGATATTCAGAAAGTATTAATTCTAAAAGTAGAAATAGATCTAACGGATTATGTCTTTATGAATATCTAAAGAAGATCTTAGGTCTTTTCTATTTAAATGTATTATACTAATTATCATTTAGTTACTTAGGAATAAACTATTATATCTTATTAACTACTAATAACATAAAGTATAGATTGAATCTATTATAGAAATCTCTTTAAAGTATGTTATAAGAAGAGCTTTCAATATTTAAAAAGACTTTGAAAGCCTTATTTAAAAAAGAGTTTATTAAAGTGAGTAATCTTTCTATCAATATTTTAATCTGTTTCATAAAGACGCTAAATAGAAAGACATACTCCTAAATAAATTATAGAATTTCTAATATAATTATAAAGAAAGACTTTTACTTCTTCTTTTTTATATTAAAAGTTTTTAAGAAAGCTATTCGAGTTTATTAGTATATTAAGTTTGATATTACTAGTATATTTTATAAGATTAGAGTTAAGAAAGTAGATTAGAAGAAAATAGCTTTATAGATATATTATAATCTCGTCAAATGAAAAAGTATATCCTTTTAAATTTATTAATACTTTTTCTATATATTAATAATATATTAATAGTTATTTATTGTAGTTTCTAGATATTTGTATTATAATATATATTAGTAGTATATTTATTTATACTAACAATATATAATAGAAATATGAGGACAATGTTTATTCAATACGCAGCTATCTTCTTAATATAACTTTAAAGTTAGAGTTTAACACGTATAAGGTTTTCAGTATAATAACTAAATATATTAGATTTATTAGATTAATTAGGAAGGATTTAATATATAATTTAGAGAAGTTAGAGGCTACTATTAATCAGCTATTCTTTAAGTTACTAAAGAGTATTTATAATCTCTTAAGATTTATAAATTACTATAAGGTCTTTCTATTATAATATAATATTATTATAAAACCTTTGAACTTTCTAATTAAGAAATATATACTATTTAATTAAGAATTAGAATAATAACAGGTTTTCTTTCTATTAAAATATTTCTTCATTATAAAACCAATTCTATAGATATTTACCTTTAATATTCTAATTATAATAGAAACTAATTATTCTTAGTTTACTTTAAGCAAAATGTTAATTTAAGATAATAAGGTTAGAATGAGGTATTTAATAGTCTTTTATTTTTAATATTTGATTCTTATAGAATTTTACTATCTGACTTATAACAAGGAATTCCTAATAATATTAACTTATTTATAAGTATAAAAAGTAGAGCTACAAAGAATTATTACTAATTATGAAGGTTTAAAATCTTTTATAAAGAAGTAGTAGTTTATAGAGAGGTAGAACTAATAAGTAGAAGAATTATCTTAATCCGATTCTTATTTTAAATATGAATTGAATATTTCAATAGTGGTTTTTGAAGCTTTCTCTAAGAAGGAGTAGAATACTCTTAAAGAATAAGATAATAAGAAGTAATAAGGATAAATAATATAAAATACTTTAAATATTTTTATTCCTAAAGAGCTTTAAGTAGAATATAGAAGTATTATTAATATTTAGATTTTTAAGGAGAACTTAAACCTATAGGAAATATAAGATTATGTTATTAAGAGGGACTCTTTAGATTAATAAGTCTTCATAGTAATTCTGATAAGAAGTATATAACTTCTCTTTTAATCTCTATATTAAAGTTTGGATTACTAAATATCTTTTTCATATAATAAGGCAACTTATCCTTAGGAGTAGATTTTGAATAATAAATAGTATAAATAGTAATAGCTTTATTAATAAGCTTAGGATTAAATTAATATAAGAATTATATAACCTTTTTTATAAATTATCTAAAGTATAATAGTATATTAGCAATTAAGAATTATTAGATCTTTTAGTCCAAAAGGTTTTGAAGTCTTTACTAATTTATATATAATTATAATGTATAAAGAAGTATTTATGTTTTGAAGTAAGTAAAGAAGGAGTTTGTAAAGTTCTTCTTAATATTCAATTAGTTATATTTAGATTTATTAATAGACTTTATTGAAGTTAAACCGATTATTATTAGCCCTTAAGTATATATTACTAATAGCCCTCTGTAAAGGTTACTATAGTCATATTACCTTTTTTGTAAGAAACTTTAATATATTGAGTGAAGAATTACTTAGGACGTTTATTCAGAAATTCCTAGTATTACGATAGAGGTATTTTAGTAAATTAATAGACCTTCTTAATAGTTATTTTCTATATATATTATTACTAACTCTAAGGTCTAATTCTAACTAAGCCCTCTCTCTAACTAAAATCTTATTTTTATATTACTCTATAGTCTAACTTTATTTCTTTAATATTTTTCAGATTCTTTTATTAAACTTTAATTAATATTTCTATATTCAAGAAACTTAGTAGTACTATTATAATAACCGGCTAAACCTCGGAATATACAGACGTTTTTTATTAGCAAAGCGGCATATTACCAAAATACCTCCATCGTAAAGCTGGGAATCCTATATAATAAGACTAAACCTGTATATTCAAACCTATATATATTCTAAATAGGGTGATATATATAGACTAACTATAATATAAAGTTATACTGTTATATTAAAGTTTCAAAGATATGTCGTATCCGACTGATTATTGTTAGCTCTTAAGTATACATTACTACTAGACTTTATTACTAATTTATTCCTTATAGAAAAATATAGTAATTATCATTTTCAAAGTATTTCAAACGAATTAAATAGAGCTTTTATATTAGAAGAGATGAATAGTATAGAAATAGAAGGATATACTTCGTAGTCTTTAGTTATTATTATAAGTTTTATAATAATATATATTTTATTATAGGTAATAGAAAGTTTAATTAGATAAACTACTTCTAGAAGGAGTTGTATTAGTTAATAGGTATTATATACTTATTATATATTAATTATAAGCCTTTCGCGGTATATAAAGAACATTTAGTGTATAGCTAGGACTTATACTCCAACTTAGTTTATACTAACTACTATAGTTATAATTACTTTAAGTCTTCGAATTATAATAATATTATACTAATAGTATATAATAGTATGATATTTCTAATTTCAAGTCGTCTTAACTTTCCTAACTATTAGCTAATATCTATAATAGATTTCAAAATATATATTGTTTTAGAATGAAATAGTATCTAAAAAGCTACTTCTAATATACATTTGAAGTATTTAGAATTATTATTAAATATTTTACTTTTAAACGCTAGATTTCTTTTTATTCTTTCAACTTTATAATTCTTAGCTATATTAAAAATCTTATCTACTAGTAATATTTTAAAGTTAAACTTAACCATAATTATTTTAAGAAAGCTAGAAAGAGTAGTAAGATTAGTTTTATATAATACTAGCTTATTTAAGTTTTTATAAAAGTAGCTATAGTTCTTATAGTTACTAATAGTTTTAATAAGATTAATATTTATATTAAGACTATAGGGGTTAAATATAGTAGTAATAACTAGGGGTAGTTTATTCTTCTTCTTATTATTAGTTCGATTAGTAGCAGTATTTTTATAAGATAAAGAGAGGGCTAGTCTTCTATGATTCTCTTTTCTTTATAAGACTAGTATTCATAAGATAGACTAGTAGTATTATTAGTAACTAATTAGTATGAGTTAATATTATAAGTACTACTATAGTAAGTTTAATACTTTAAAGCTATTATTATAGAAACTATCATATAACTTATACTAATTTCTAGGTTAGGGTTAGGTTTGAACTAAATATTATCCTACTAGGCTTCTTTATTATATTTGCCTATAGAGATATATATAAGCTATAGTATATTACTAGTTTCTTTTTTCTATTATAGAGACTTTATATTAAGCGTTATATAAAGCTACTTATTAGGTAGAAAGCTGAATATATAATATACTATTATATATTGATTATTACTTGTAGATAGATAGAGCTAAAGAGTAATATAATTAGGAGATCTAAATAGTTTTAAGAATATTTATATATTAATTATAAGTATGAGAATAAGTATAGTATAAAGTCTACTAGGCGGTTATGTTAGATTATATAAAACTTAACCGTTTTATTGATATATATTCAAGCGCTTCATTCTAATTTGAATAGATTATACTTTTTAATAACTTATATTCAGACTATATATTATATCTATTATTTATTATACTTATAGGCTGAGTAATATTCCGATTATTTCTAAACTACTATTTAACAATAAATATAAAGGAAATCCTTTCAAATCTATTATATTAACTATTTAATAAATTACTTAATAGTAGTAGATTTAACTATCAATAGTCTTGATATAATTATAGGACTATCTGATAATTCTAGTTTTAATTATTAGTATATTATATTATAATTCTATATAATAAATTGAAACATTTAGATGAATTATAATCTAGATATTAAACTAGATCTTAATATATTAAAATTAATCAATCCACTCAATCTTAATAAATAGTGTATCTAAACAATTCTACTACTTATCAGATATCTGAAAGTATTAATTTATTTATTCTTATAATGAAGAACATTTTCAATTGTTATAAAATAGATCTTAAATTCTATATAGTTTAGAAATTAAACTATAAAGAGATGAAGAAATATTATAATATAAACTAGATATAAATTAATATTACTATTAATAATAGCTTTTTAATACTTATTCAAATAGAATTCCTTAATAATTATAATATCTCCATTCAAATTCTTCTAAGAGTTTTCAAATAGTAGTATATTTAGAATATTTTAGCTATATAGTAATAAGTAAGAATAGAATATAAGAAAATCCTGAAGAAAACTAATTTAAATATTTCTAATTGAATATAATATAATAAGTAGTATTCCGTCTATTTTTAAATAATTATATATTAAATTCCTAAAGTCTAAAGAATCCAAACAATTGAGAAGAACCTTAAGTATTTAGTTAATATATTTCATCTAATTAGGCTATAACTTAATATTAAAATATTATTAAGAGAGAATTCTATATTTAGAAACTAATAATCTAATTAGATATAGATAAGTTTCTCCTATTTTATCTTATACTAATAAAAGCTTAATAAAGGATTATAATAAAATGCCATTTATATTAGTTATTCTTTTAGGAAAGTTAGATAGAATATCTTAGTTTTAACTGAAAAGCCTATATACTTTCAGAAGCTATTTATACTTTCTAGAAGACAATAAATATATTAAATATATTATTATAGATTTATATATTAGATTTCTATATATTTAGATAATAGTTCCTACTTAAAATAGTATTATAAATGGGATAAATAACCTAGAGTTTTATATTTTCTACTAGAACCTAATAATAAAACGACAACTAAATTCTAAAAGATGTATTAATAAAACTAAAAAAGTAATTTTAGATATCTTAAAAGTTAAAATAATTCTATTAAATAGTAAGTCTAATAGTAATAACTCTTATTTTTCTTAATTTAATATATATAAGTATGAACTCCTCTCTTTTTAAAAATTGAATTAGAATTCCTTCTCAAGCTTTCTTAACTATTTAAAAACCTTATTTACTTTTAGTAAGTATAGTATCTAATAGTTATAAAGTACTTTATATTATGAATTCAATAGACTTCTTGAAGAAGGAACGTTTTAAATTAAGTAAAAAGATAGATAGTGTTTAGTATAATTTAGCTAACTTCTTTATAGTTAGATGAAATAAGTAAATAATTGAGAATATTGTTAATAGTTTAAATAAGAAGAATATACTGGACTTGATATTAAATAATATAATTTATATTAAAGACTTTTATATTAAAAAAGCTTTACTTCTTAATAAGACTAAAACCTAATATATAAATCTTAATTATATTTTCCAATTGAGCCTAATTAACTAATCTATTATTATAAGATAGTTATTTAGAAAGTATAAATTTATATTCTTAAATATAAGTTAGTTTTAAATTATCTTATAGTCTATTCAAGTAGTTTAGATATTACTATAAAATCTCTAAATATACTTTCTTTTTTAATCTTACTTAAAGATAGTTTTCTTAGAAGTATAATCTAATGATATTCATACATAATACTTCTTAATAAGATAGTTTAAATAGAATATTCTTAGGTGTTTAGTCTTGAATATTTAAAAGGTAACAAATATAATATTAAAATAACTAAATTATTCTTATTATATAAAAACTTATTTTCATAAGTTATCCTTAGATAAACTTTAGAGTTATACTTAGTTTGCCTATTTTAGTATATTACTTAAGATTAATTTAACTTTCCTAAAGTTTATATAAGTAACTTCTAAATGATGATTATTAAAGATAAATCTTTAAGCTCTCTCTTTATATTTATGGTACGTAATAAAACTTATAGTTTAGTCTTTTAAATATTAAAAGAAATTAAAGGTCAGGTAAAGTAATAGAAAGGTCTTTTAATATATAAGATTTAATGCAATATTAAAGTAGTAATAATGATAATGAAGGGAGAACTAGTTACTAAATATAGATAATAGAATAAGGAGTTAATCTTAAGTTATCTCCTTTTTATATTGAGAAACTTGTTATAATAAGTCGGTATATTAGAAAAGGATTAATTACCTAAAGAATAGAAATATAAGCAATATAAGACTACTATCCAAATTCTAAATAGAATTAACTTGTATAATAATTATATCATATAATATATTTCTAAATATCTTTACAATAATTAGAAGTTATTATATAAAATGAAGAAATTTGATTAAATACGAGTTTTATCAATAAATATTAGAATATATCTCAAATTTCTATTACGACCTATAACCTTATTAGAAATAAATCTATACTTTTAGATATTGAGTATACCTACTTAAGAAATACTATGAATAAAGTATTATAAAAAGGGTATTTAAAGTTAAACTTAAAGGATATATTAGATACCTATTAGGCTATATTCTAAATGCTTATGTATTCTACATATTTTAAGTTTCTACCCTCTAAAGAATTTTCGTTAGTTAAAATATCAAATTTGACAAAATAAGATTTTACTTGAAATAAGCTTTATATAAGGTATTTATAAAAGAAACTATAAGCCTACTGAGTAAATTACTTATTAAAAGAGAAGGAGACCTTATTTTTAAAGCATTTAAAATTCTTAGAACAATAAGAATATTGAGTAAAAAGGCTTTTCTTCTACTAATCATCCTATTAATACTAAAAGTCGCCTAAAGTCTTAGACTAAGCCTAGAATTAGTCTAAAAGACTAATAAAAGGAATTTAATTATATTTAAACCATTACTTAAACTATGAGGATTAGTCCAGACTTCGAATTAGCCTTAGGTAGAAGAAATAATTCCTAATAGTAATTAGAACTTTCAAACTATACTAATAATTAGGAAAATAGATAGTATACCAAAAATTAGAAATCTAGCTAACTAAAAAGAGATTCATTTTTAATAAATATAGGAATAAATATGTTAAGACTCCTACTTAGTTAATTTAGAAAAAACTAAAGTATAGCATCAAATTTTAATTAATCAAGATAGTAAGTTTAACTACTTAACAAATAGGGTAATAATATAAGAATGAGTAGTAATAACGACTTTAACTAGAAACTAATATTAATAACTATATAATACTCTTAAAAAGTATAATAGTAGTATTTTATATCTAATAGAATATAAATAGGATAGTTTTACTAATATTTGTTTATTTAATTAGTAATAAGAATTTAATAGAAAAGGTATTAACCTTTTAATAGTATTCTTTATTATTAAAAATATAATAGTATATAAGAAAGATGTTTCTACTAAAGTTTAAATATATATTAAATAACTAATTATACTACTAAAAACTTAAAAAGATATTACTAACCTACTAGAACTACTACAAAAGTCCTTTATTGAAATAGTAAGAATTAAGATTATATTAGTTTATCTATTACGGGCTGCTACGCCATAACGCTATCGGGTAGATGGTCAGCCTATATAGCCTATATATACTATGTAGCTAATACTAGCTATATAGCTATACAGGCTATATAAGCCCTATTTCTATATATATAGCCACGCGCTATATAATATAATAATAACAATAATAAATAACTAGAATACTACTTTGTACCTATACAGCAAGATTACGTATAGTATATATTACTTTGTAGATAAATTAATACTAATTAGTAATCAATCTTTCTATTATACTACTATATTATAAAATAATAAGGGGTATCTAGTAGAAGAAGTATTTATAATTCTTACTTATAACTTATAAGTAAAAATCATAAGATTTATTCTACTTAGATACTTTAGGCTTTCTTCACCTTAAGGCCTCACTAAGAAGCTCTAAACTATATATTAACTCCTTATAGATAGTTAATAATAATATACTAATAGCTATATTTAATTTAGTCTTAAAATAAAATAACTCCCTAATAGTTACTATTAAGAAGCTAATAGTTACTCTTATTAGTTATTTATAGAAGTATAGTTAATAAATACAACCTTCTTAAGCCTTACAACTCTTTCCTAATTACTAGAGTTTATAATATCTCTAGCTTCTTATAGAAATTTTAGACCTTCCCTACTTTAAGACCTCACTAGGAAGCTCTAAATCATATACTAAACCCCTTAGGGATAGCTATTATTAAGATACTAATAATTATACTTAATATAGTTTGGAATAAAGTACTCTATATATTAAACTAAGTTTAAGCCTTTAGTATAATTAAAAATATATATTTAGTAGATATATTTAAAGGCTTATATAGCCTCTTAAGACCTTTCTATATAACTTAGACAACTGCGTTTTCCTATAGCCCTTAAGGCTCTATAAGAATTATAGCTATACTAACCTCCTAAAGTATAATTTATAATAAGAGCTCTCTCTTATAGCTTCTAATAATAACTCTAGAGACTACTAGAAAGTATATAATACTACTAACCTCTCAAAGTAATACCCCTTAAGCTATATAGCTATATAGCTTTAAGGGTTATATAACTTCAAGTTTAAATATAACCTTATACTCTTTCGATCTCTAACATCTACTTCAAGAAATCCTAGTAATTAATATAACTAGTATAATTATATAGAAAGATAGATAAGTAATAGGTTTAGTAGTAGAAGAAGGCTATTGAAAAGATAGTATTTTATAATTAGTTATTTAGGCTTTTTATAATTAGATAATATTACTATAATATAAATAAAAAGTTACTAGTATTAGTTTATCCATTATAAGTTACTATACTATAGTACTATTAGGTAAATAGTCGGCTCGTATAGCCTATATATACTTTATAGTTAATACTAACTATATAGCTATATAGGTTATATAGGCCCTATTTCTATATATGTAGCTATATACTATGTAATATAACAATAATAATAATAAATAACTAGAATACTACTTTGAACCTATATGGTAAGATTACATACGCCGTGCATTACCCTCTGGATAAACTAATAGATTATAAAGTTAAAAGAGAAAGAAACCAAATAAGAAATAAATCGCTGGAATACTAAGACTAAATCCCTTCCTCTTAGATAGGCTTTTATTTATAAGATAGATATAGATAGCTATTTAAAATAATATAGAATAAAGATTAATATATATAGAGATATATAATTAGTTAATTTATTATAAACTATACTTATAGTAATACTTATTATTTAAATATCTTAAGGAACTATAGTAATTATAATATAATGTAACTTTAAAGTCTTATAATCTAGTATTATTGATATATTTCTAGATATTATAAGAAACTCTAATAGACTTTAAATAATAGTTAAGTCTTTAGATATATTTAAAGTTATAAGAAATATACTAAGCTTAAAAAAGCTTTTTATAATTCTTAAAATATAGTTTTTTTAATATAAGGTTTTCTATACTATTTTAAAGTTATTAGGCTTCTTATTATATTTATAGGAGTTTTATCTATTTAGTAATAAGAAGTAAAATATTCATATCTTTCCCTATATAGATAATATTCTTCTCTTCCATTATAAAGTAGCTAAAAAGGATACTTCAGAAATTATTATACATATAAAACATACTTATAAGCTTAAGGAATAGAATTCTATTAAATATTTCTTATGGATTTGAATAATATGAAATTAGAAGTATGAGAAGATTTAATTAATTTATAATATATATGTAATCAAAATTATAAAATACTTTAATTTCAAATATAGACTAATTCTTGTAAAACTACTTCTAATAATATTTCTTTTTATAAATAGTAATTAAATTCTATATTAAGAGATTTATATATATTCAATAAAAGTAAACTTAAATCCTTATATATTAACTATAATATCACTAGATGTCTTATTTATATATTTTCTGTTTTTAAAGTATTGTTTGAATTTGTTTTAAATATATTAAGATATTATAGATTATATAATTTAGTATTTCTATATAATAAGACTTTTAAAACTACAGTTGAGAAGTTTAAGAAGTATTAATAAGATATTCTAAATATTCTTATTTATTAGAAATTATTTCTTTATAGACTATTTGGTTACTTTTGCTTTGTACTTAGAATAGTATCTAAGTTCTTTACTTCATATATAGATTTAATTATAAATCTTACCTAATAATAGTATTCGTATTAACACCAGCTTATAACTAGTTAAAATAGTAATAAAGTTACTTATTTTTATAAGTAATTATACCCTTAGTCTTAATATTTAACTTTATAGTAGTAGAAGACCTCGTAGTAATAATCAGGGAGAGTATTATTAAAGCTAAAGCTTAATATATATAGTTAAAAATGACTACTAAAATTATAAAGTTAAGAACTTTTTTAAACTTCTTAAAGATAGCAAAAAATAAAGTGTTTAAAGCTAAGTGTCTTATAATTTATTATTTTGCTATATTTCTTATAATAGATTCAAAATCCCTTTCAAATCTATATAGCTATTTATAAGTAGAAAGGTATAAGATAAGTATAGTAATATTTACTTATAATTATTATAATTAAATCTATTAGTTTATTAGATTAAGTTTTAATAGAATTATCCTTAAAGCTATAATTAATAACTAGTTTATAGATAGTTTAAAAATAATTATCTAGTTATCCTTTAAGTTATTATATTAAGCTAAATATTTTAGAGACTAAGTATTAATTAGATAATACTTTAATATTAATATATTATTATAATACTTATTATTAGATATTTTAGAGTATTATAATAATACAATCATAAGCGTTTTAAAGGTTATTAAGTTATACTAGGAGTATTTATATCTATATGAGTATTATTACATATTAGTTATACCTAATATATTAACATTATTTACTAATAGGAGTAGGCTGAGTCCTATTATACTTATATAGAAATTATAGGTTAGTGTATATTAGTAATAGAGAATTCTTATATTAATAGTATAAAGTTTTATCTTAAAGATAGGTAGGGTTTAATAGGGATATTAAGATTATAGATATTAAGATTGTGATAAATATTTAAATAGAGTATTTATAGTTAGGAGTAATTAAATATCTTAAGATATTTAAATTATATATAACTATAAAGGTATAAGGGTATAAGGTTATTATAGAAGGAGTTATTAGTTATTTGTTATTAAAAAAGTTAATATAGGATAAGTATACTAATTATTATAACGACGAGGGGTTTAGCTCTAGATTAATTAGGAGCTAGATATAGTAGTTAGTAGGGGGGTAAGAGGGTTGAAGTTATACTTTAGGGGGTAATATATCTACTAATAGTTATAGTAGAAAGTAGGTTATTAGCTTCTCTCTTTTTTAAAGATTATAAAGAAATTGAAATAATAAATTATAATTATATTATTTTCCTATTTAGAAGATTAATTTAATAGAAAGCTATTTAATAAGATATTGTTTTAATTCTAATATTTAAGATAGAACTTCTTAGTTTTAAATATAGTTTAGAAGAAGCCATAATATTAAAAAGCTATTTCAAGATACTAAGTATAATTTTAGAAATATTTAGAAATTGTATTATAATAACTACTAAGTAATGAGACTGTTGATTTCAAATAGTAAGTATCTATCTACTCAACTTTAATATATAGATATTTAATAAATATAATTATATGAAGAGTATTTAAAAAGGAGTTTTCAAGTAGTCTATATATTTATAGATATAATACTGATAGAAAGACTTGAAAAACATTTAATTTAAATAAGATTTAAATAACTTAAAATACTTCTTAATTTAATAGATCTATGAGTAATATTCTTAAGACTAGCTAAAATAGATAAATAGGTCTCTTAAAAGTGTTTCTAACTATTTAAGTAATATATATGAGTAATTTATATTTCCACAATCTAACTATTTAATAAGATAACTTAATAGTATTTATATAAAACGTTAGAAAGTAGTAGAACTCTTTAAGTCTTTTTTGAAAAATAAAGCTTTCTATCTAAACTAATATCTAATTTAAAATAGACTATTTAAATTGAAAGCTTTGAGTAGATAAATAAGAAATAGTAATTAGTATATAAAGTTTAACTTAGAGAAATATAGAAAATTAATTAATGCTTCTAAAAAAGAGTTAATAATAATACTTATTTATGAGTCAGGGAAACATTGCTAAAACCAATTATTAAAATATCAAAACTAAGACTATAACTTCTAAATCTGCTAATAACTACTTAAAGTCTAAAACTTTAATTCCTCGATCCCCTAATAACTATTTAAATTATAATACTTTAATTAATAGGAGATTTACTCAGAATTACTAAAAGACTAAAAATATAACTAAAAGTAAAAGGCTAAACAATTAGTAATATTTAAAATAATTAAGTAATAATAAGTTATATAAGAATTAGAATCCTAATAGTAAAATTAAAATCTCTCTACCATTTAGACTAAAGCTTAAGTCAGAATAACTTCTTCATTTTGCTAACTTTCTTACTTTTTAATTATAATAAATCAGACTTAGAATTCAAGTTTCAAGCTAAATTACTTATCTTATTATTATTTAAAATCTCAATGATATTGAAATACCTCTTAAATAACTTATAAGCTTTATTAGAAATTAGAATATAAGATCCCTTTAATTTAGTCTTATATTAATAATACTAACTAGATAGTAAATCTTTCTTTTTAATTCTCATGATATAAAGATAACTTCTATACAAAAGTCTAAAAGTTCAATAGTAAATAATATAAGAAATAATTTAAATAGGCTGAGTATTGTTGAAAAACTCTATTTAAAAAAACATATTATACTTTTCATAGTCTTATCTAAGTTATCCTTCCTAAAGGGAATAGACTTTATTAGAATACCTTTAGAAATAGTAGACTTTTCCTTCCACTTAACTAATTAACATTGAGTATTTTCAAATCAATACTTAAAGTTATTTATCTTAGAAGAAACCTCCTGATTTCTAATGGAAATAGATTTCCTTAGAAGCTTAAATACAAATTCGATATACTTCTTAAGGAATTTAATACGTTTATTAATATTATCCTCTTTATCCTTGATATTATTAGTAATAAGTTTAGTTTCTTCTTATTCTTCTTTAATAATTAAAAGATTACTAATTCAATTATCTTTTTTATTTTTAGAAACAAGAGATAAAATGGGAATACTTCTAAGATATCTATAGGAATATGTAATTCTAATAGAGGCGGCTAGTTCTTTTATTATAATAATAATCTGCTTATTAGTTTATCCGGAGGGTAATAAACGCTATATATAATCTTACTATATAAATATAAAGTAGTTTTCTAATTATATATTATTATTATTCTTATATAACATAGTATATAGTATTATTTCAAGCTTTGGATCTATAGTATAGTTATTACTTACTAATAACTATATATTTAGCTATAGCTAATACTAAATACCTAGTATTTATTACTAATAAGATATAGAAAGTATATTACTATATATATAGTAATATATATTGTTATTATATACTTTATAGTATAATATAATTAATACTAGTAACTTTTTCTTTTTACTACATACTTTGATATCTATCTATTTATATAAAAAATAGTACTTTTAGTAATCTACGCCTTTTTACTTTAGTAGTACTTAAATACTTATTTCTTTATTCTACTTAAGTTATTTATCCTTCTATCTAGATAGTTATATAATTTAATTTAACAAATCTCTTAAAGATATAGTTCAATATGCTCTTTATAAAAGTATTAGGAATATTATTATTTCTATTAATCTACTATATTTTATAGAACTTATGTTACTTATATAACTACTTTAATACTATAAGATTAATTATAAGGTATTTTCCTTTAGTAATACTAAGTTTTATAAGATATTTATAGAGTAAGTAGAAATTAATATATATAATAATTAGAATCTAAAGGGACTCTTAATATTTGAAAATCTTCTTAAGTAATATAGCTATTATATAAAGATAATCTATACTAATTACTATAATATAAATCTCTAAAGTAAGTATACTCTTAGTAATTCTTTTACTTCTAATAGGAGAATAATATATCAGACTACTGTAGAAGTTAAAATAATTATTACTAGTAGTAATCTTTTAACGTAAGATTATTATCAATTTTAGTTAAAATAAGAAGTAAGTATACTTAGTAAATAAGCTATTAATAAAACTAAAAAGGTATACTTTAGAGAAATTAAGTAGTATAAAGTTAAAGTTTTAGTTAAGATATCTAGTTTACTACTTAAGATATTTATTAGGTATAGTAATATTATTACCTGAAAACTATTATTCTTATATTATATAGTAGAGGGTAAATAATATTTGAAATTAATATTTTAAGGTGAGATATAGCTTATAAATATATTATTTAATATATATCTTTCTAAACACTTGAAATACTATATATATATTAATAAAAACTAGCTTTTACCCTAAGTATTTTTAATATAAGTAAGAAGTATTACTATTAAGTAATAATATACTTCTATTAAATACTACTAGTACTACTTTTAAGAGGACTATCTTAAGTTTAGGTTTAAATAAGGTTTTTTAAAACTCCTTATTTTTGAAGCGTAAGAAAGTAATACTAAAGAAGCTAAGGGTATTATTAGTTTATATACTTATAAGGCTAAAGGTATTGTTTTCAAGATATAAGATAAAGGAGTATAGATTATATCTTAATATTTCTATTTATAATTACTCCTTATAATATGTAGAATATATTACTTATTAGTAAGTATTAGTCTTAAGAAAGTTATATAGTAATTTAATAATAATCATAATAAAGCCTAAAGAGTATTAATCCTTAAAATATAAAAGAGGTTTAGCTATAATATATTTTATAAGCTTTATTTTAATATAAATATAAGTTTATATAATATTATAGAGTTATAGTATTATATTATTATATTGAAAGGAAGTTAAGACTATAATTAAAATTAACTACTAGCTATTCTATTAACTTACTAGTAATTATATTAGTATTTTAAACTTACTATTATCTCTAAAGTTTTAGATTATAAGTCTTAACTTTTTATATATTTTATGAATACCTTTATTATTACGTTTATTAATAATATGTAACTTAAGATACTTATAACCCGTATAGAAAGTATGATCATATTAAATAGCTTTTTTAATATTATTAGTAATAATACTTTCAACTCCCTTTTTAATTGACGTTTTAAATAGTAGGTTGAATATTATAATAATGCCTTTTTTATAGAAGTTGAATACTAGTATAATATCCAATTATTCTTTAGTTATAAAATATATTACAAAATAAGACTTTTAGCTACAATCTAAAGAAGTTAAGTTATTCTTATAAATTATTAGATTTAAAATTAGTTAGACTTAAAATATTTAAGATTAAAGTAATATATTACTAATTATTTAAGTAGAGAGGGGATCACTATTACTAATAGTAGTAATATTACTATTATTTTTAATGACAATAACTTATAGTATTTATTAAATATCATAAGGTTCTATAGGGATAACTATAGATAGAATTAAGATATTACTATAAGAATATATATTTCTATATATATAATTCTAGATTTCTCATAATAGTAATATAGAAG
>AMCV02000046.1:447275-477419 GCA_000350065.2 Colletotrichum orbiculare MAFF 240422 | reverse complement strand
ATGAAGAATTAGAATAAAAAGGTTTTAATATATAAAATATTAAGATTATTATATATTACTATAGTAGTATTAATAATATACTTAGTATATATATAGTAAATCTCTTTAATAGTCCTATATATAATATAAACCTAAGTAATAATATCTAAAGGAAAAGCTAAATCTTCTATAAAATAAGAATATATTCTTAAAGTAAAGAGAGTAAATATATAGTTATTTAGTCTAATAATATTATTAATTACTTTATATTCTACTTAAAAAGATACTTCTAAAGTAGTAATAAACATTTTATTATATAAACTTTATTCATACAATAAAGAAGTATATAGTACTATTCTATCTTATTAGTATTATTATATATTTTAATAGGAATAAAATAAGATATTGATTTTACTATTTTCACTTCTAATTTGAAGTTTTTGAATTGGAATATTATATTTATATTAGTAGTAATAGAATTGGGAGGATTCTAATACATATTAATTTAATATACCTTAAAGGCTTCTCATATCGCTTTTACTAAGATATTTAGTAAAGATTCAGTAGTATTAAATATTATTAAAGTATTAATAATATGAAGTAAAAAGTAACTATTCATATAAATAATATTAATAATAATCTTAAAGTTATAGTTAATATTACTATACATAGTAAAATAAAAGTATAACGGGGCTATACTATATATTTAGTCTTAGTAATAATACCTCTTAAGTGCTTTAAGAATATAATATTTAACTAGATACCCTGTCTTATTAAGAGTATTATAGAAATATATAATAACTAGATACCTAAATTAATAGTAAAATCTCTATATTTCTATCTCTATAAGATATATAGAAGTAACTATCTTCTCTTTATTAGAGAATATTTATAAATACCCTTATTTTTAAATAATTATTGTAACTTTCCTACCCTAGTAGAACTAGTTATAAATATTATTAAATATAATATTAAGGTAATTTATATCTATAAGGTAAAATAAGAAAGGAGTATTATATAGTATTATAAGAAATAGAATAATACTAAGAAGTATAAATATATTCACTATTTTAAATATAGTAATAAGAGAAGTACTATTAAGATATATTATTACTAATTTACCCTATAGAAATATAAGGATTCTGAAAGAAGTAACTCTTCTTTAAATATAGTAAATTAAGAATATTTAATAGTTAAGAAGCTAGGTATATTTAAGTTAGATAAGATATTTTAGAACATAGTATCTGAATAATAGCTTTTAAGTTTAAATATAGATATAAATATTATAATACTACTTTTTCTAATACTTCTACTATTAGAAGCATTATTTTGAATAAAGATATATAATACTATTTAGTTTTAGAAGATTCTTATAATTTTCCTTGTTTTAAAAGTAATAGAATGTTTATTAAAATAATATTAGAGATTCCTTAAAAGGAACAGTAGTCTTATCTTTAAAACTATATTATATTTAGTATTATATAATAGCATTATTAGGTTTATTATCTCAAGAAGGATTTTTAAGGTTATTATTTAGACTATTAATATTTTTATGATCTATAAAGAAAACTTGGAATATTATTTTAAAATATGCCTTAGAGTTACTATTTAACTTATATTGAATAAAAAAAATATGCTTCCTTTCAAAAGTATATCTTATGAGCTAATAATCTATTTTACTATATATATAATACTTCTTATTGAAATAGCTACATATAAGAAAAGAAGAAAGATAAATTCTATTTAATATAAATAAATATAAATATTATAAGGTATAGATATAAATAAAATATTAAATGTTTTATAGCTTGGCGCCTTAAAGGCACTTTTAAAAAGAACTATATATATAATCAACTTAAGGTTAATTATTAACTTACTTCTAATTATTATTTTTATTACTCTGAATATATTATAACTTTTAGATTGATACAGTATTATTTATAGTACCTCATAACTAATTAAAGAGACTCTAAGAAGTTACTATAAGGCTAAAGAAGACTAATTAATATTTAGATACATTATACTATCTATTTATAAATTAGAACCAAAGTATTATATCTATATAGAGATTTAATAAGAAGGCTTTCTAGATATATACTAATTTTAATATGAGGATTTTAAAGACTTATTGTTTATTCCTTTTAGAATTCTTAATTATAAAGCTTTAAAAAATAATATTTTGCAAATATGAGAGGTATAGCTATTAATAGTTATTAGTTTCAAAGTAGTCTTTAATATAATAAGTTATCTATTTGAACTATAAATCAAGGCTAAAATTGCTTGAGTATTAAAAGATAATACTTAAGAGTCTAATCTTTTAATACAATCAAACCCATATAAACTTATATACCTTATAGAATACTAAGTTTGAAGTAGTAATTATAAAAGATATAAATTTTCATTTTAAATATATTATATAATCTTCTAATATACTTTATATTTCTCTTATATACCTTTCTAAAGTCTTTAGTATATTTAGGTAAAGTATTATTAAAAAGAGTAGTAGAAGTAAGATATAAGGGATATTTATAATACATACATTAGTCTTAATTATAGTCTTAATAGCCTTTTTAGTATTAAAGAAGTTTTAAGATAGTTAAACAAGACATTAGTAAGACTGACTATTATAATAAGAGTCTTCTACCTTATACTATAACTATATAAGCTATCTAAATTAGCTTTAGGTATTTCTTCTTAATCTTTTATTATAAAAGTATTATGAATATTATATATTGAACATTAAATTAAGTATTATAAAAGAATAGTATAAAATCTAATTTCTCTAATATGAAGTTATTAATCTATTTAAAGTATTTTTTAAAATTACTCTTAAGGCTAATATAATATCTAAGAATTTCTTTGAGTTTCTTGAAAGTCTGTAAAGTAAATTCGTATTATTAAAATAGTGAGTATAAGACTATTAAGATTTAATGACTACTTATATTAATTTTAATACTATCAGCTATAAAGTGATCTCTAAAATAATATATTGTAAGGATAATAATAAATTACTTAATTACTATAGGTTAATCTTTAAAGTTAGCTTTAAATATCTAAAAGGATTTTAAGTTATGGAGTCATATATAAATATAGAAAGCTATTGAATAAATTAAATAAGTAGAGACGTTTGTAAAACCTTTATTTATAATATTTTTATAATTAAGATAAGAGATTTAGCTTAAGAATATTAACTTAAAGTAGTAATCGTATTATAAAAATAGGAATACTTGAAGGTATTATTATTATAAGTATAAGAATATTTAAAAAGGGTATTCTATCTATAGGGGTTAATTTAGATATTATTATAAAGGTAGAAGGAGTATTAAAAGAGTTTTTAAGAAGCTATAAAAATCTCTTAAAGAATTAAGGCTAGGGATATTATAAATCTCTAATATTAAGACTCTGATAATAATTTAAAAAGGATTATTATATTTACTAAATATATTCTAATAACTAACTATTATAAACATATATTACTTCTTCAATAGTATTATAAAAAATATCGTCTTGTAAAATTATATTAAGTATAGTTATTAATATTTATATAACAGCTATTTAAAAGGGGTTAATATATAATTTAGAAGCTCCTAGTAAAGTCTTAGAGTAGGAAGAGTCTAAAGCGTCCAAATAATAAATCTTATAATTCTTTATCTTATATAGACTTTAGGTATAAGTTTTTAAAATTACTTTTTTTATTATAATAAGTCTTACTAATTTATAGTATTATAGTAATAGAATGGTTAATTATTGATTAGTATTAGTTTATCTAGAAGGTAAGATG
Source organism: Colletotrichum orbiculare MAFF 240422 (assembly GCA_000350065.2). Classification (NCBI taxonomy): domain Eukaryota; kingdom Fungi; phylum Ascomycota; class Sordariomycetes; order Glomerellales; family Glomerellaceae; genus Colletotrichum; species Colletotrichum orbiculare. Next base: position 473,659 of record AMCV02000046.1, on the reverse strand, counting down.
TACTATATATAATCTTACTATATAAATACAGAGTAATATTCTAATTATTTATTATTATTATTATTATGGTTATTATTATATAGTATATAGCATTATATAAGGCTTTAAATCTATAGTATAGTAATTATTTACTAATTGCTACGTCTTTAGCTATAGCTAGTACTAGGTGCCTAGTGTCTATTACTAGTAAGGCGTAGAAGGTATACTGCTATATATATGATAATATATATAGTTACTATATGCCTTATAGTATAATATAACTAATACTTCTTTAAAGTAATAATTTGAATATCACTAGTTTTAATTCTTTTAGAAACTTAAAGTGAAAATAAAAATATTAAGTATTTTATTAACTTAGGAAACTCGGCAAAATATAACTGTATAGATAATTTAAATTAATTTATTTCAATTTTATACTATTATTGAAATATTAAATCTACTTTAACGAGATAAATATGTATAGATTTAGTAATCTAGCTTTAAATCTTGAATGCTAAGTAATTATAAGTAAAGTTACTAAGCTTAACAAGAGTATTAATACTAAGAAATATAAAAGAAAAGTAATAACTTTATATTTATTTAAATAATATATAGTCTAAAAAGAAATACTAACTATAATAAGCTTCTTAAAAAAGTAGAATATCTTAAATATTAAAAGTATTATTAATGATAAAATAAAGACGGAAAATGCTAATTATAACCTCAAATGGGAATTCCTAAATATTTGTTATATTAAAGCTGAGGAATATTCTCTTAAGCTTAAGAATATAAAAAGTAAAATTTAATATGAAGTTATTTAATAATATTGAAATTAAAACATTCTAAGAAGTTAAAAGTAATATTGAATAAATCGTTATTAACTACTTTATACTTAGTAACATTAGACTATAATTTAAATATTAGTAACAACTAAAGGTTATTATTCATATTAAAATTGATATATAGAATTTAGTCTATTAATATATACTACTAATAAGTATGAGAAGGTAATTATTAGAAATATTAATATATAAGAGAAGAAAGGAACTAGTAGGTAAAAGAATAATAAATGAATTATTTATAGTATCTAGGAATTAAACAAATGACGATTTTAGAAGAAGTTAACTAATTATTCTTATTACCAATAAGATAAAAAATCGTTAAATATATAATAGATTTCTTATAACAAATTGTTTTTTTTCTTCAAATAATCTAAAGGCTGTTTTAGGAGGATTTACTTACTTTTATTTATAATAGTATGCTATTTGGAATACTTTATAAAGTATAAGGTTACTTCTAGTAGCTCTACTACTAGGGGATATATAAGAGTAAAGATAATTGTTAGTTTATCTAGAGGGTAATACATACTATACATAATCATACTATATAGGTGTAAAGTAGTATTCTAGTTATTTATTATTATTATCCCTATATTATATAACGCGAGGCATTATATAAAGCTCTAGATCTATAGTATAGTAATTACTTACTAATTACTATATAATTAGCTATAACTAGTATTAAATACTTAATACTTATCACTAGTAAAGTATAGAAAGTATACTATTATATATATAGTAATATATATAGTTATTATATACCCTATAGTATAATACAATTAATACTAGTAGCTTTTTCTTTTTACTATATATCCTAATATATATCTATTTATATAAAAGATAATACTTTTAGTAATCTATACTTTTTTACCTTAATAATATTAAAATACTTATTTATCTACTCTATTTAAATTACCTATCCTTCTATTTAAATAGCTATATAGTTCGAATTAATAAATCTCTCAAAAGTATAGTTTAATATACTTTTTATAGAAATATTAGTAATATTATCATCTCTATGAATCTACTATACTTTGTAGAATTTATAGTATTTATATAACTACTTTAATACTATAATATTAATTATAAAGTATTTTCCTTTAGTAATACTAAGTTTTACAAAGTATTTATAGAATAAATATAAATCAGTATATATAATAGTTAAGATCTAGAAGAATTCTTAGTACTAGAAGATCTTCTTAAGCGATATAATTATAATATAAATAAAGTCTACTCTTATTATTATAGTATAAATCTCTAAAGTAAATATACTCCTAATAACTCTTTTATTCTTAATAGAAAAATAATATATAAAGTTATTATAGAAGTTAGACTAGCTATTACTAGTAGTAGTTTCTTAATTTAGAATTATTATAAATCATAATTAAAATAAAAAATTAGTATTATTAGCAAACAAGTTATTAATAAAAGTATAAAAATATACTTTAGAGAAGTTAAGTAGTATAAAGTTAAAACTATAGTCGAAATACTTAATTTACTATTTAAAGTATTTATTAAATATAGTAGTATTATTACCTTAGGGTTATTACTCTTGTACTATATAGGAGAAGTTAAATAAAACTTTAGGTTAGTATATCGAGGTAAAATATACCCTATATATATTATTTAATATATATCTTTTTAAATACTTTAAGTATTATATATATATTAATAAGGGTAAGCTTTTATTCTTAATACTTTTAGTATAAGTAGAAAGCATTACTATTAAATAATAAAATACTTCTATTAAATACTAGTAGTATTATTTTTAAGAAGACTATTTTAGATTTAACTTTAAATAAAACTTTTTAAAATTCCTTATTTTTATAATATGAGAAAGTAGTATCTAAAGAGCTAGAAATATTATCAATTTATATATTTATAAAGCTAAAGGTATTATTCTTAAAATATAAGATAAAAAGGTATAAATTATATATTAATATCTCTATTTATAACTACTCTTTATAATATTTAGAATAAGTTATTTATTAATAAGTATTAGGTTTAATAAGACTATATAGTAGTTTAATAATAATTAAAATAAAACCTAAAGAATATTAATCTTTAAAATATAAAAGTAGTTTAGCTATATCATACCTTATAAGTTTTATTTTAATTTAAATATAAGTTTATATAATATTATAAAACTATATTATTATATTAATATTCTAGAAGAAAGTTAGAATTACAATTAAAATTAACTATTAGTTACTCTATTAGATTATTAGTAATAATATTAATATTTCAAACTTACTATTATCTCTAAAACTTTAGATTATAAATCTTAACTTCTTATATACTTTATTAGTATCTTTACTCTTAATTTTATTAATAATATAAAACTTAAAATATTTATAATTCTTATAGAAAATAGGATTATACTAGACAATCTCTATAATACTATTAGTTATAATATTCTTAATTTCTTTTTTAATTAACTTTTTAAATAGTAATCTAAATATTATAATTATCTTTTTTATAAAGATTAAATATTAATATAATATTAGACTATTCTTTAGCTATAAAATATACTATAAAATAAAACTCTTAGCTACAATCTAGAGAAAATAAATTACCCTTATAAATCATAATACTTAAAGTTAACTAGATCTAATATATTTAAATTTAAAATAGTATATTACTAACTACTTAAATAGGAGAGAAATCATTATTATTAATATTAATAATATTACTATTACTTATAATAATAGTAGTTTATAGTATTCACGAAGTATTCCAAAGCTCTATAGAAATAGCTATAGATAAAATTAAAATACTACTATAAGAATATATATCTCTAAATAGTATTAAGTCTCTTATTATAATAATACTAGCTTTTATAGATTTCTTATCAATATTTTTAAGTATTAATATTTTAAAGAGTATTAATATTTTGAAAATATAACCTAGTAAGATCTCTTAGTTATTAGTTTTAAAGTATACTTTTATAATTATAAATTAAAGCTTTTAAAAGTTATAGAAAAACTTAAGAATATATATCCTATTATATATAATAAGGAAGTAGTATAAACTTTACTAGTTATTTTTCTGTTACTATATATATACTAGGAATTAGAATAAAAAAGTTATAATATATAAAGTATCTAGGTTATTATATATTACTAAAGTAGTATTAATAGTACGCTTAGTATACTCTTAATAGATCTCTTTGATAACTTCATATATAATATAAATCTAAATAATAATATTTAGAGAAAAAGCTAAATCTTCTATAAAGTAAAAGTATATTTTAAAAATAAGTAGAATAAATATAAAGCTTTTTAGCCTAGTAGTATTATTAATTACTTTATATACTACTTAAAAAGATACTTTTTAAGTAGTAATAAATATCTTATTATAATAAATCTTATATATATAGTAGAAAAGTATATAGTAGTATTTAACCTTACTAATACTATTATATATCTTACTTCAAACAATACGAACTATTAATCCTATTATTTTTTCTTTTTAATCTAAAGTCTTTAAATTAAAATGTTATACTTATATTAATAGTAACAAAATCGGGAGGGCTTTAGCATATATCAATCTAATATTCCTTAAAAGCCTCCCATATTACTTTTACTAAAATATTTAGTAAAAATCAAATAGTATTAAATACTATTATAATATTAACAATATAGAATATAAAATAGCTATTAATATAGATAATATTAATTATAATCTTAAAATTAAAGTTAATATTACTATATATAGTAAAATAAAAGTGTGAAAATACTATACTATATATTTAATATTAATAATAATATTTCTCAAGTACTTTAAAGGTATAATATTCAACTAGATATCCTATTTTATTAAAGATATTATAGAGATATATAATAGTTAAATACCTAAAATAGTAGTAAAGCTTCTATATTTCTATTTTTATAAACTATATAGAAATAATTATTCTCTTCTTATTAAAAAGTAGTTATAGATATTCCTATTTTTAAAAGATTGAGATAACTTTTTCATTTCAATAGAACTAGTTATAAATATTATTAAATATAATATTAAGTCAATTTATATCTATAAAGTAGAATAAGAAAGTAGTATTATATAGTATTATATAAAATATAATAATACTAAGGGTATAAATATATTAAGTATTCTAAATATAGTAATTAGAAATATTCTATTAAAGTATATTATTACTAATTCGCTTTATAGAAATATAAAAGTTATAAAAAAGTTAATAGTCTACTTAAGTATAATAAATTAGGAATACTTAATAGTTAAAAAGCTAGTAGTACTTAAATTAGGTAAGATATTTTAAAGAATAGTATTTAAGTAATAGCTTTTAAGTATAAATATAAATGTAAAAGCTATAATACTAGTTCTCTTAGTAATTCTACTATTCAAAGTAATATCTTAAGTAAGAATATAGAATATTACTTAGTTTTAACAGATTCTCATAATTTTACTTCTATTAAAAATAATAAAGTCTTTATTAAAAAGTAATATTAAAAACTATTTAGGAAGAATAATAGTCTCATTTTTAAAGTTATATTATACTTAGTATTATATAATTATATTATTAGATTTATAATCTTAAGGAGATTCTTTAAAACTATTATCTAAACTATTAATACTTTTATAATTTCTAAGGAAAACTTAGTATATTATTATAAAATATACTTTAAAGTTAATATTTAACTTATACTAATTAAATAAGATATACGTCTCTTTAACAATATATTTTATAGATTAGTAATTTATTTTACAGTTTATATAGTACTTCTTTTTTAAATAATTATATATAGTTAGATATAAAAGATAAATACTACTTAGAATAAGTAGTTATAAGTTCTATAAAGTAGTATAAATAGGGTATTAAGTATGATATAGTATAATATCTTAAGAGTACTCTTAAGAGGAATTATATATATAGTTAATTTAAAATTAATTATCAACCTACCTCTAGTTATTATTACTACTATTCTAAATATATTATAACTTTTAGATTAATATAATATTACTTAAAGTTAATCTTAACTAGTTATAAAAACTTTAAAATATTACTCTAAAGTTTAAGAAAACTAAGTAGTATTTAGATATACTATAATATATACTTATAAGTTAGAAATAGAATACTATATCTATATAGAAATTCAACAAGAAGGCTTTCTAGATATATATAGGTTGAAATATAAAAACCTTAAAAGTTTCTTTTTTATTCTCCTTAAAATTCTTAGTTATAATATTTTAAAAAGTAGTATTTTATTAATTAGAGAAATATAGCTACTAATATTTATTATTCTCAAAATAGTCTTTAATATAGTAAGTTATCTATTCGAACTATAAGTTAAAACTAGAGGGACTTAAATATTTAAAATAATATTTAAAAGCCTAATCTTTTAATATAATTAAGAATATACTAACCTATATATAATATAGGAAACCAAGCTTAAAATAATAATTATGAAGAATATAGATCTTTATTTCAAATATATTATATAGGCTTCTGCTATATCTTATACTTTTATTATAAAACTTTATAAAATCTATAGTATACTTAGCTAAAGTATTATTAAAATAAATAGTAGAAGTAAAATATAAGTTATACTTATAATACTTTTCTTAGTATTAAGGAGGCTTTAGGATAGTTGAATATAAAATTAGTAAAACTAACTATTATAATAGAAGCCTCCTTTTTTATACTATAAGTATATAAGCTACTTAAGTGAACTATAGGTATTTCTTTTTAAATCTTTATTATAAAAGTATTAGTAGTATTATATATTTAACTTTAGGTTACGTATTATGGAGGGGTAAGATAAAGTCTAACTTTTCTCATATAAAGTTATCAACTTACTCAGGGTATTTTTTAAAATTAGTCTTAAGGCTAATATAGTATTTTAAAACCTCTTAAAATCCTTTATAAATCTATAGGGTAAACTCTTATTATTAAAATAGTTAGTATAATACTATAAAGATTTAATTACTATTTATATTAATTTTAATACTATATACTATAAAGTAGTTTCTAAAATAGTACAATATAAAAATACTAATAAGTTATTATATTATTAGAAGTTAATCCTTAAAGTTATTTTTAAATATCTAAAAGAGTTCTAAACTATAGAATCCTATATATATATAAAAAGATACTTATATATTATATAAATAGAGACTTTTATAGAATCCCTATCTATAATATTTTAATAATTAAGATTAGGGATTTAGCTGAAAAATATTAGATTAAAATATTAATAAGACTTTATAAGAATAGAAATACCTAAAGGTATTATTATTATAAATATAGGGGTATTTAAAATAAGTATCTTAGTTATAGAGGTTAATTTAGATATTATTATAAAAACAGGGGGATATTATAAGAGTTTTCAAGAAACTATATAAGTCTCTCAAAAGGTTAAAACTAGAAATACTATAAATCTCTAGTATTAAAATTCTAATAATAACTCAAAGAAAGTTATTATATTTACTAAATATACTCTTATAAGTAAAAAATCAAAATAGTTATTAGCCTCCTAATAGTAACTATTAGGAAGTATTTTATTTTAAAACCAAATTAAGTATAATTAATGGTATTATAATAATAACTATTTATAAAAAATTAGTATATAATTTAGAAGCTCCTAATAAAATCTTAAGATAGAGAAAGTCTAAAGTATCTAAATAATAAACCTTATAATTTTTTATCTTATATAGATTTTAGATATAAAGTTTTTATAATTACTTCTTCTATTATAATAAGTCTTATTAATTTATAATATAGTAATATAATAAAAAAGTTAACTACTAATTAATATTAGTTTATCTAGAGAGTAATATATATTATATATAATCTTACTATTCAAATATAAAGTAGTATTCTAGTTATTTATTATTATTATTCCTATATTATATAATATGAAGTATTATATAAAGCTTTAGATCTATAGTATAGTAATTACTTACTAATTACTATACGATTAGTTATAATTAGTACTCGATACCTAGTACTTATTACTAGTAAGGTATAAAAGGCATACTACTATATGTATAGTAATATATATAGTTACTATATAGCCTATAGTATAGCGCAACTAATAATAATATAGAGTCTACTAGGCGACTATCTTAAATTATATAAAGCCTAACTATTCTATTTATATATATTTAAATACTTTATTCTAGTTTAAATAAATTGTACTTTTTAATAACTTATATTTAGACTATATATAGTAAGGCAACAAAAATAACAATTAATAACGAAATCCTTACTAAAAATTTACGAATCTTAATATCTTTAAATACTATTATATAAATATTAGTAAGCTTAATTATTCTAGAAATTGAATATAAATAGATAATTATATAATATTTATTCTATATATAGAACGTATTTAAGCTTTTTACTTTATATAGAGAATATTTAGTACCTAGCTGGGACCTATACCCTAACTTACTCTATACTAACTACTATAGCTATAGTTACTTTATGTCTTGAAATAGTAATAATATTATATTAATAGTATATAAGTCTTATAATATTTCTAACTTTAGGTTATCTTACCTAATAATACTATCTTAAGCCTTTCTAACTATTAGCTAATAATTACTACAGATTTCAATATATATACCTTTTCAGAAAGATAAAGTAGTATCTAATAAGATATTTCTAATATATATTTAAAGTATTTAGAATTATTACTAAATATCCTACTTTTAAATATTAAATTCTTTTTTATTCTTTTGATCTTATACTTCTTAGTTATACTAATAGCTTTATCTATAAGTAATATTTTAAAGTTAAACTTAGTTATAGCTACTTTAAAAAGGCTAGAAAAAGTAATAAAATTACTTTTATATAATACTAGCTTATTTAGACCTTTATATAAATAACTATAGTCCTTATAATTATTAATAGTTTTAATAAGATTAATATTTATATTAAGGTTATAAGAGTTGAATATAGTAATAGTAGCTAGGAGTAGTCTGTATTCTTATTATTATTATTATTATTAATAGTAGTAGTATTATTGTAGGATAAAGAGAGGGCTAGTCTTCTATTTCTCTCTTTTATCTATTAAGCTAGTATTATTAAGGTGTATTAGTAGTATTCTAGTTAGTATGAGTTAACGTTATAAGTACTACTATAGTAAGTTCAATACTTTAAAGCTACTACTAGTATATCAAGCTATAACTTATTATAGAGACTATTATACAGCTTATACTAGTAAGTTCGCATACCTAGTTATCACTCCGTTACTTTATATTACCTATATATATATTTCTAGGTTAGAGCTAGGTCTGAACTAAATACTATACTACTAGGTCTTTTTTACTATATTTACCTATAGAAATATATATAAGCTATAGTATATTACTAGGCTTTCTTTTATTACACAGATTGAATACTAGGCGTTATATAAAGCTACCTACTAGGTAGGGGGCTAAGCATATAACACATTATATAGAACGTATTTTAATTTTACTTATATTTCAAAATATAGCAGAATTAAAAAGTTAAAAGTAGATTTTAGAATCTAGATTTCATCTACTAAATACCTTATAATATACCCTGAAGCTAAAAATCCAAATTTCTAACTTTTATCTTTTAAGTATTTAGAATATAATCTTAACTAAAAAACTCTAGGATTTAGATATGCTATACAGACTTATACTAAGTATATATATAGACTTTCTAGAATTGATCTACGTATAATTAGGTAGATTATTTGATATTGAAAATTCGTGTTTTGGTGTAAAAACGCTGTTTTTGACGCATTGGCCGTTACTTTTGTCACCCCACTATACCATATTATTTATTGATCAGAATAAGATAATTAGAACGACCTATTAGTTATTATATAGTAAGCTTTTTATAATTAGTAGTATAATACTATAGGAATTCTACTTCTTTATAAATTATAATTATTATATTAACTCTATCTTGATAGTTAAGGAAATAATACTAATATTTAGTAATAGTAACTTTATTACTTATTAGTTAGTTAAAGAAATCTACTTAGTAATAATATTATCTATTCATATTAAAGAAGTAGCTATTTAGTAGAAGTTGAAATTATAGATAAATAAGTTTTGACTTTCTATATATTAATATTAAGTTAGTAATAAGATATAATTAAATATATCTCATTATAAGTTATTAAGATTAAATGTGAAGCTAGTTTAATTATATTATAGATATATAATAGTGAAGGTCTTATTCTTATATATTGTTAAAATAAATATATTTAGGTCTATTTATTTACAGTTCTATATAGATAACTTCTAGAAAGCTACTACTAATTTCTCATTTTAATAAGTAATTATGAAGTACTAGTTGTTATTACTAATGAATAATAATAGAAAGGCTAGGGAATTAGTTGAAAATACTCTTATTATAAGGATATATTAAATAAATAGAAAGTATTATCAAAAAGCTCTTATTTAATAAGACGGATATATAAATCTAATATAAAAGCTATTTAATACTATAGTAAATATCGTAGTTCTAAAGTAATATAAAGAGATAGATAAGCAGATTATAGATAATAATAATGATTTAATCATAGTTTCAAGCTAAATAGTAGCTAGAAAGGAAAGAGGTAATAATGTAAGTTATATTTAGATAATTAGTTAGAGCTATATTCTAATATCTCAAATAAACCCTTATACCTAAATAGGGTTTTAATAGGCTCTAGATAGTATTATATATATATATATTCTTCTAAGTATATATAAAAACCTTTCTTTTACCTTTGAGTTCTAAATAAATAGTATTTTATACTACTTACAGTTGAATAAGCTTAAATCTAGCCCTTTATATTACTAGTTATATCTTAGGTGTAATATTTATAGATAGAGCTGTTAAATAGTCTTAAGACTTCTATGTTATTAATTATATTATAATTATAGTTATAAGAATATTTAAAAGCTTTATTATATTTCTTAAGTTTTAGTATCATATTTATATTAAAGCTTTTAAAGATTATAATAAAGTCTTTAGATATGAGAATTTAAAACTTAAATTTACCTCTCAAGTCATATAGCTTAAGTTATGTATTCTCTAAATTTGGAATTAAAAGAGAAATGTAAGGTTTATATAAGAACTATGAGGTAAAGAGGTAAACTATTATATAAACTCTAGTTAGAAAATCTTATAAAATACAAGATTGCTTTATAAATAAATATTAAGATATTTCTAGGCCTAACAAATAGTATATCAAAGACTTTATAAAGCTATTCAAAGAAACCATTCTATTAGACTAGACTTAACCGACCTTTATACTTATAATTATAAGGATTCACTTCTTACTATAAATATAAAGCTGAAGTATAATTAACTAGTCTGTCTTAAGAAGAATATTGTTATTAGCTTTTTATTTATTGATATTCTAACTATTTAATATTAAATATCAGTTCTACTCTGAAATGAAAGTATGATATTTTATAATATTCCTTTTAATAAAATACTCCTTTTCAATAGAGGTTTAATCTTTCTAAGCAATAGTATTAATTAGTTTAGCTCTAATTAAGCCTCTTACTAATTGTAAGAATAAATAATTGTAATAAAGCTACTTGAGATCAAGTTAATTCTTTACTTGGAATTCCTCTAAGAAGTCTAGTAAAATAGTTTATATTTAAAAAGAAGATAGTTTTAGTAATTTAAAATCTCATATATATAGAGTACTTTTCTCCAGGGTTTCTTAAAATATCTTTAGACATATAAGAATTATATTTCTAATCCCTCTAGAATTACTTATTATATTCTTCTCTAATCTTGTTTATATAGATAAACTGTAGAGGAGTAAGAAGGTTAGATATCTTTAGAGGAGATTAAGTATGAGAAATAGATAAAGTGTTATATTAGAGTAAATAGCAGATCTTTATTGAAAATCACTTTCCTTTTAATTATGGTCTTTGAGTTAGTCTAAGATCCTTTAAGATATTCCTATTTATAAGTATAGAATGATATAAATAATTAATAAGAAGGAATCTTAGAAGTTTAATTCTCTTATAAACTTTAAAATATAAATATTATGAATGTTAATATTATTATACTATATCTTTCGCCTCCTACTTAGTAAGTAGTCTTATATAACGCTTAGTATAAAGCTCTATAGTAGGAAAAACCTAATAATATACTATAGCCTATATATATCTTTATAAGTAAATATAGTAAAAGGAGCTTAGTAGTATAGTAACTAGTTTAGACCTAGTTTTAAGTTAGAAATTAGTATAAGCTATATAGTAGTTTCTATAGTAGGTTATAACTTAATATATTAGTAGTAGTTTTAAAGTATTAAAATCATTATAATAATACTTATAAAATTAACTTATACTAACTAGCTACTAATAATACTATTAATATAAATTAATAATAGTAGTTATATAGATAAAAGAGAGTAATAGATTACTATATACTAACTGACTATCCTTCTCTTTATCTATTATATATAATTAGGGGGTAAAATCTAGTATGTATTATGTGTAGTTAAACGTAGCTATGCGTGCTACGTAAGGTTTTATTTTAAGTAGTTTAAGTAGGGTGAAGTTTATAGAGATAGTATTAGTACTTGAGGTTTAGCTAGTATAAACTCTACCTCTTAAGTATGTTATTCCTAATATACTTTTCTAGCTTTAAAAGCTCTATTTATAAATTAGTTTTTTTAAATAATACTAATTAAACTTTTTATTTATATTTTATAAGAAGTTCTTTCTATTACCTTATTACCCTTATTAAATTTCTACTCCTATAGTAAGAAAAATAGCGCTATTTATAAGTTGTTTAGGTATTTCTTATTAGTTAGGGGGTATTTCTAGTATTTCTAAGTTTTTATTTAACCTTATTATTATTATAGCTTGGGATCTATAGATTCTAACTAGTTATTAAGGGTTTTGCTGAGGTTTTCGAATATTAAAAGTCCTTCTTGAAATTCTTCTTCTTATTATAACTTTAAGTAGTTTAACTAATCTATTATATTAATCTAAATAATAAAAATGCCGAACTAGTAGCTCTAGAGAAGCTTTATAAAACTATTAACTATAAGGTTTCTTAAAAGTATATATTTAATCTTAAAATACTTTTATATAGCTTCTTACTATAATTAGTAGTTATAGATATCTATATACTATAGTTTTATATATAATTATATTATTTTAATAGTTATAAGGTATATAATTTACTAGTTATTATATTAGATTTAGATAGTAGGATAAGGCTTATATATTTTACTTCTATTAAATATATTTATTATAAAATTTATTTAAAATATAGTAATAAGGTAGTTAGTAAAAATAGCTTCTTAAGTAGTTTAGAATAATACTAAAAGTTTTACTTTAGTTATTAAAGTAGTAATAGTATCTTATTTATTAGCTTGCTATATAATTAAGCTTCTAAAGAGATATATAGTATATACTTAAGAATTCTTTTAATTAGCACTATTATCTATAAAGCTAGTATTTATAGTAATTATAAAGCTATTAAATAGATTTCTAGTTTTATAATTAAACTTGAGGTAGAAGCTTTTTATTTTACTAAAGTATTATATTATTTATTTAGTTTTCATATAGTAGTTATCTAAAAGGTTTTAATTAAAGTATAATAATTAGTTTATTATATAGGTGATATCTAGTCTCATTATAATTATAGCATAATTAATAAAGCTGATATTTTATTAGTAATACTTAATTTTTGTATAGGAAGTCTAATTATATTATAGTAGGAGTTTTTTAGTTTTTAGAAGGATTTTAAAGTATTTAATACGTTATATGCATTTTGTAAGGCGCTTAAGGAGCTTTTTGATATATATTACTTACGAGAACTATAGCTATTATATTGCTTGATTTTAAATAACTTTAATACTAAGAAACTACTATAGGTCTTTATTTCTTTTAAAATAATACTTCTTTTAAAAATCTACTAATAATATAAATACTTTAGATATATTTTCTAAGGGGAATAAGAGTATGTAGTTATTAATATAGAAGAAGAAGATAATATATTTTTTAAATTAGTAATATAGTTTTCTTATAATAAGTTTAAAGTTAAAGTATTTAAAGTTAGTTTCTAAATAGTATTACTATAAGAAGGGAGATTTCTATAAGCTATATAGTATTTTATTAAAATAGTAGATCTTACTTAATATTTAGTAACTTAGTAGTATTTCTATATAAGTAATTTTATTAAGTATTATATATATAAAAATATTAACTATATTATATTGGAGTAATTTAAGATTAAAGTAGTTAGTAATTACTATAAGGGTTTAAAATAATATACTTATTAGAATAATTATATAAGTCTTATAATTATCTTATAGCTATTAATCTCTATAGATAATTAGTTAAGCTTTAATTTTTAAGAAGTATTTATACTTATTAAGTTTATAAGTATAAATTTAATAATATTTTAAATTTTTTAAACTTCTTATAAGAATTTTACTAATCTTACTTTAAGAATATAATTTAATATAACTCTTAAGATAAACCTATTTAGCTATTATTATAATTTTAATATATAGATAAGTAAGTACTATTAAGTAAGATATAAGTAATAGCAATAGTTTCTACTATAAGACTTTTAGAGTAAGAGTTTCTATTTTCCTATATTTTAAATACTTTTTAATATCTAATTCACTTTATAGTTAAAATTTATTATTAGAAGTTATAATATCTATATCTTAAAGTCTTTAAGAAGGTTAAACCTCTAGGACTTTTTTTAGTTAACTATTTATACTATTTTATAACTATAAGTAGGAGTATTTTAGAGTATTTTAAAATAACTAAAAGATACTAGTTAAAAAAGTAGTTTTAAATGAAGATTTCTTAGTAATTCTAATATAATACTTTATCTATCCCTTATATTTAACTCTCTCTAAAAATACCTAAGTTCCTCACCTCCCTATAGTTTTATCTATATAAATAAGATTATAAAAGAATATAGTAGGTAATTTTAGAGGGGTTATTAATATAAACTTTATAGTTTCAAATAGTATTTTATAAGGCTTTAGGGTAGCTATTATATAGATATAAAATTTCGAATTATTATAGCTACTTCTTATTTTAATATAGACTATTTTATTAGGCTTTTTACTAAGGCTTAAGTAAGTAATTAAGTTGATTTTAAATGGTTTTATTATAGTTATTTATTCTTATAACTAGTAAGAGATTTTATTAGAATTAAATTATTTAAAGTTATCTTATAGAGAAACTAAATCTTTATTAAAGAAGAAGGTTTTATTAAAAGAGATATTATAAATTATTATAATTTTATTTTAAATTAGGTTCTATATTTAATATTAATTAGTTCAAATATAGCTAACTAAAAAGTTGATAAAAATATATTTTTCGAGGTGTATTAAATAGTTATACTTAAGTTTTATATCTATAGTAAGAATAAAGTATTTATAGTTATAGGTATAGAAATAGGCTAAGTTTAGTTTTGTAGTATTATTTTTTTAAGCAGTTTTATAAAGTTTCTAGTATGGGGTTTACTAGTTTAAAAGGTATATTAATATTTAGTTATAAAGAAATACTACTATTTATAAAGTTTTAAGCTAAAGTTCGTAGGGTAGTTTGTTCTTATATTTTATAGTTTTTATGTATACTTTAATAATTATTTTAATATATTTAGTATTTCTATTTCAGTTCTAGGTATATAGAGTAGATAGTTTGAGGTATATATTTTAAGAGGTTAGATTGTATTTAAGACTTTTATATTTAGGGATTTTGTTATTATATTTAAAAACCTTAATATTAATACTATACTAGTGTTTAAAGAGTATAATAAAGCTTTTGAATATTCTTATAATAATAGTTCTAATATAGTTAATAAGATAGAAATCTTAGGAGTAATTAGTAGCTTTATTTATAAATATTAGAGTTGAGGTATAGTTGCTGTAGTTTTAGTAGTAAGGGTAGAAGTTAAAAGTAATATATTCTTTAGGGGTAGTATATAAAGTATTCTTATGTTTTATATAGTAGATTTTTCATTTTACCTTACTAATACTATAAGCTTTATATATTTCTTAAGTAAGTTAGTACTTATTATGTTTTAAGTAGTTATTAGTAATATAAATATTTTATATAGTTAAGATAAGGTAATTAAGAAGCTTTCTATTAGGATATTTTAATTATTAGTACTAGAGCTATTTGTTATTTTTTAGGGGTTTTTAAATAGTATTTATAGTATATTGCTAGTGGTGGTGATATTTAGGAGAGGGTTTATATTATACTAATTATACTATTGAAGTGTTTAATCTCTCGTGAAGTATATAGTATTTAAAGACTTGCTAGTTATATTAAATATTAATAGTTGTAATTTTAGAGTAATTGCTTTTCTGTAGTTAAGATAGGTAGTTTGGTTTAGTATTTTATTAGTAGTTTTGTTTTTGTAACTACTGAAAGGAGATGAGGTTTATAGTTAGAGTAATTTAGAAAGCGATATTATATAGGTATAATTTGATTTTTTTATTTTTATTAGTTATAATAAAGATTTTGGTGTTTTTATAATTCTCAATAGGTAAAAGTTTTATATTATACTAAATATAGTTTTTTATAGGAGTTTCTTAAAGGATTATAAAATGCTTTATATTTTAGAAGATATAAATTGAAATATTTAAATTAAGGATAAAAGAGTTTTAGAGAGGGTATTACTAAGATCCTTCTTTGTAGTATATTTATTATGTAGTATTATAGTTATTTTAGTTAGAAAGCTAGCTATATAGTTACTATTACTTAAAAGTCTGAATTTTTTTTGAGAGGTCTAGATTTAAGGCTAGTAATTATTTAATTTTCTTTTTAGTTAAAGTATTTAGTATTTAGTCTTTATAAGC
The DNA here is from genome assembly GCA_000350065.2 of Colletotrichum orbiculare MAFF 240422. Classification (NCBI taxonomy): domain Eukaryota; kingdom Fungi; phylum Ascomycota; class Sordariomycetes; order Glomerellales; family Glomerellaceae; genus Colletotrichum; species Colletotrichum orbiculare. Next base: position 457,050 of record AMCV02000046.1, on the reverse strand, counting down.
TAACTAAAGGTATACATAGTAATAGTATATTAAAGTATGGTTTAGTTTATACTTTAGAAAGTATAAGGGCTTATCTAAGTTTTAGAAGTATTTCTTATTATTTTAAGAGTTTGAAATAGTAGTCAGAATTTCTATAGTAGTATTAAAGGTATTATAGTTAATCTTACTATATAAGAAGGTTTTAGAGAGATACTGGATTACCTTTATAATAACTAAAATAATTTTATCTAGAAATATAAAGTCTAAGTAATTTTAAATTATAAGTATATAGTTTTATATATAGGATTTGATTAATAAGAAGGCTAGTGAAATTATAAGGTTATAAATTTAAAGTATTCTAGTAATAGAAGGAGTATAGTTAACTATTTGAGCTTTATATATAGTGTTTTGCTACTTCTGAAATTATGTTTTAATTACTATTTTTATAGTTAGATGCTTAAGTTTAAAAGATTAAAATATTTTATAGTATATTGAAGTAGTATTTTAGAAGTATAAGTTATTTATAATACTAAAGTAGTTATAGAGGTTAGTAGTTTATACTATTATATCTTCTTCTATATAGTAGTATTAGTACTAGAGTACTTTACTTATATACCTAAAGATTTAAGTTATAATATAGGTTTAGTTTAACTAATTATATTAGTATTCTTAAGTTTTTAAGGTATAGAAACTATAGAGGGCTATATAGGTTTTTAGACTTTTTTCTATAAGGTCTATAATATTTTTTATATAAACTTCTTTAGTAGTATTTATAGGGAGTTATTAATCTTCTTTATAACTTACCCCTATAGGGGTAGAGCTTTTAAGAATATTTAATTTAGGTATTTTAATAGTTTATTAATACTTCCTAGTTTTTAGAAAGTTATTAAAAACAGCTTTTGAAGAGGTTTTAAAAAGAGGTTTTAGCGAGTAGTTATTTTAGGATTAAAGTAGTTTTATAAATTGTAAGCTTTAGCTTCTATTTAAAAAGTATTATATTAAATTAGCTACTAATTAGCTCTTTTGAAGATTAAAAAAGGGTATTTTTAGTAGATATCTTAATATTTAAAATATATTAAATTATTATAATATATATATTTTAACTTAATAGCTTTTTAGTATTATGAGATTCTTAATTGTTATATATAATTAGGGGGTAAAATCTAGTATATATTATATATAGTTAAATGTAGTTATGTATACTACGTGAGGATTTATTTCGAGCGGTTTAAGTGGGGCGAGGTTTGTGGAGATAGTGCTGGCGCCTAAGGTTTAGTTAGTACAAACTCTACTTCTTAAGCGCATTATTCCTAATATTATCTTTTAATATATCTAAATTAACGACTACTTCTATAATAATACTATTAATAATAATAATATAAAGAACTATTACTATACTTAATCCGAATAACTTTAATATAAATATTAATCTTATTAAAACTATTAATAACTATAAAGACTATAGTTATTATTTTAAAACTTTATATAAATTAGAATTATATAAAAATAGTTTTACTACTATTTCTAGTTTTCGTAAAATAAATATGCTAAATTAAACCTCAAAATAGTATTAGTAGATAAAGCTATCAGTATAGCTATAAATCTAAGATTAAAAGAGTAAAAAAGAGTTAAGTACTGAGAAAGTTTAAAATTAGAGATATTATAATTCGAAAACTTAAGGTGACTATAGTTATAGCTATTAGTATAGAGTAGATTGGGGTATAGGTCCTAACTGGATGCTGAATATTCTCTGTATGAAGCAAAAAGCTTATAAATCTTAATAATAAATTCTAATTATAAATTAAATAAAATATTGAATAATACTTAAAATATAGAAGAATAGGAACTTTTATTCTATGAAGTTTAGAATAAAAATTATTATTATTTCTTATGTCTTACTTAATAGTATTTATTTGTATATATATTAAGGCTAACGCAATAAGTAAATAGGTATATTCTAAGATTATATTGAATTATATAGAATATCTAGCTGTTATAGACGCTCTATTCTATTCTATCTTTAAGAAATTCAAAAAAGCTCTCAGATTAAGAACCTCTATAGTAACCTTAAGCTAAGTATATTAAGCTTCAGTCTTAATAAGGTTCTTTAAATAGAGATTATTACTATAAAGTCTTCTACTACTATAAGCTTCAATATTAGAACTAGAGATATAATTATCTATAATAATAGGTAGTTTTACTATTATTCTAATTAATTTCAAACCACTATTAGTATAAACACTACTATTAGATAGGATTAATAGTTAGGTCTATATATATAAAGCAGAAAGCTTAGATACTATTCCAAATATAGAGTAAAAGTAACGAAATATTAAATTATATTCTGAGAATAAAATCAATAAGACTCTTATAGGAAGTTTAGGGATTTTAGAATATTGTTGGATTTATATTAATTAGTTGAATAAATATAGAAATATTCTAATAATTAAGGTTCAACTAGTTATCTATAAAGTTTAATGGTTATAAAATAACTATAAATTTGATATAATTAATCTAATATGTATATTAATCTAAACCATTATAATAGTTACTAATTGTCCTAACTTGAAGCTATTCTATTATAATATAATTAGTAATTTTATATATATATAATTTCATAAAGCTAGTTGTATAGAAATACTATGTTATTATTTAATATAAAGTAGAATGTATTATCTTAATAAAATATTATGAGTTTCTAAAAGTCTCCTCTCTTCTAATGATACTACTTAGAAATAGGTTTTAAATTTTTAAATTTTTAACTATTTATAAAGAGAATATATTATTGATTTAAGAGATATATTATCCCTTTCTTCTGTATAGTACTAATATCTTTCCCTTCTCTTTGAAAGATATTTACAAAGTCTTTATATTATTAGTAAATCTTCGATAAAAGTGTTGATTCAAATAAAATAAAGTTTTATAGTAATATCTTAGTATTAAAAGTGTATAAAGCTAGGTAGGATGATATTTATGGCTGTTCTAAGTGATATATATCAAAGCCCTCCTGAAATACTTCATAAAATATATACAATATATTAAAGAATACTTAATTCCTCTAAAGCCTAAAGAATTCTTACTATGATATGTAATTTAATCTTTTATATAGGAATATAACACTACTAACAGGATATGAGTTTTATTAACTATATTATAATCATAATAGAACTATATATGACTTACATAATAGTTTAGTTATTATGTTTTCATAAGGATTCTCTAGATGTCTATTATATAGAAACTAAATAAATAACATAATACCTTTATAAGATTAAGAACGTATATTCAGAGTTTCATTATAAAGCTAGTATTTCACTTAATCGCTTTATTATTATTATTGATATTAATTTCAAAGATAATACAAATTATCAAAAACGACTTTTAAATTTATATTACTTATCTCTTTAAAGGTTTAGTAATATAGTAGATTAATAAATAAGATATAACTACTATTTTAACATCAAAAAGAGAGCTCTTAGTAATATTCTGAAATAGTTAAAGAGTTATTCTTCCTGGCTATATTACTATAATATTCTAGATAGACTTGAGGATAAATATATTAAATAAAGACTAGATATATGAGTTTTACCTTACTATTTAAATCTAGTATAATAAATAGTAAGCAATACATATCATAATTACTAAGATAACATGACTATATAGAAAGTTTAAACACATTTATATCTTTAGTTATGAGGTATAATGAAAAGCCTAAGCAAATATTTTGAAATTAAATATATATCTTTAGAAAATATTAATATTCATAGTTTTGTACAGTCTCTCTAAAACAGCAAATTTGATATTTCTATTATTAAAGTTAATCTAATAAACTAATTGAATTATCTAAAGCCATAATAGAAAGACAACTATCAAAAGCTGTCTTAAATATCTAAAAGTCTTAAGGAAACTTTTAATTGTTAGTTAGGATTAATAAGTCTTAATTTAAAATAGTAAACTTAAATAAAAGGCTTAGAAGTATTAACAATATTTCAATATTGACAATATCTTCTATCTAATATAGATATATAAATAACCTATAAATAGTATTATTCTTCTTATTATAAGAGTCGAAATATAACAAGACTTATAAAACTATAAAAGGAAACTTTTTGAAGATATAAAAAAAGATTTAATTAATATTATTGAGAAACTCTAGTTTGTAAATAGAGCTTTTGATATAAGAAGGATATACTAGGAAAACTATATTTAAGTAATAGAATCTATGTTAATTAGTCTGTAGATATTAGTATTATCTCTATATGTTTTGTCCTATTAGAACTACTCAAAAAAGAGCTTTATATGGCGCGTAGGGCTATGTTTTACTATAAGTAATACATACTATAGTTTACCCCCTAATTATATATAATAACTTGACTTACTTGTAGTTACCTAAAATATAGGTAGTAGATATATTACTATATATTTACTAGTAATTTCAGAAGCGATGGCTACTTAGGATACTACTATGAATACTATTATAAATACTACGTATTTAGTAGCTATTTGTTATAATAAAGCTATTACTAAAATCACAGGTTTGCACCTCTGAAATAGAAATTAGAGCATTATAGGAAAATAGTTGAAAGTTTAATAAAGAAAGGATAAGTAGTAATAAAAAGATAGTCTCTATGGACTATAAGATATTGACTTAATAGACTAATTAGAAATAGTTATAAGAGGGCCTTTGTCTTATTATAGCTATAGACTACTCTATAAAATAAGATATAATAATCTTAGCTATCCTAATTCTCTATATAGGCCATACGGTATAGATTTTTGAATATATTTACTAATAGTTATGATAGAAGGTAAGCTATTTCTTTCTATTATAATCTAAAGTTTTCTAACGGTTTTCAAAAAGTCGAGATTAAAAACATAGAACTATTCAACCCTTTCTTTAAGAGAAGCTTGAATTTCTAGCTCTTATAACTTAACTAGAAGTATATATAATAACATTATATTAGTAAGTTAGATATATTATACTTTGAAATATATATAGATCTGTTTAAACTATTATGATATATCTTATTACTCTGAGTATTTGAAGTACTATTTAACTCAAGCTCTAATAGATATATTCAAATATTAAAATTAATCTTATCATATTTTAGGGAGATACCATATAACTTTCATATTACTTAAAGTATATTTATTTAATAATGTTAAATTCTAATAGTTATAAATAAGAGAAATATAATATTATATATCCTTTTCTATTAAAAAGTAGATTAATATAAAATATAAAGTTTTAATATTAAATTATTGTATTAATGTAAAGGTTTATAGTTAAAGGTTTAGTAAGAAAAGGTGTTATAGTAAAAGGTAGGTTTCTGTAAGTTATAAGACTTTAACTTAGGAGGCTAATTAGTGGTAATTTCAAGAAGGCTTTAATTTTATAGTAGCTTTAGATTACCATATTATATAATATATAATAATTTTGATGATTTTAGTTATCCTAGCTCTCTATATAAACTATAGAGTATATATCTTTATAACTATTTCCCCTTTTAGAAGCCTTAATCCTTCAGGTTTGTGAATATTATATGGCTACCTTTTGAAAATAGTTTTACTAGCTAGTTGTTAACTATTCAGTAGTTAATTAAATAATAGTGAAATAATGAAATAACAATTAGAAATATTGATGTATAACGTTCTTTGCATATATATATTGATATATAAGGTTCTTGTCGTTATTCCAAGTTAATAAGGCTATTTATAAATTTATGAATTTTTAAGGTTTTCTCTTTATTAATAATATTTTAGTATATCAATCAGAAATCTCGAGGTTAAATTAAAATATTTAATTCTTTTAATATATTAATTCAATATCTTTTGGTAAATTTGAAATATCTAATTCCGTTTTATATATAAAGCTTTCTATAGGGATTTTCATACTAATTAGGTATTTAGAACTTTTTAGAATTAATTAGACTATTAGAATATTAGCACATACTTATTAGTAAGGGTTTTATCCTTTAGAGAATAATACTATATACTACTATCTTTTTAATTATATTCTCTATATAGCTATTAGGACTTTTTAGCAAAAAGCCTTTAGTAATAAAGTAGTTATAGCAGATTCTTATGAGATACTTGAGTTTTTAGTAAAGATTATAGAGATTATTATAGTAATAAGTAGTTAAAGTATAGTTTAACTTATTATATATTTTATATAAACAGTAGTCCTTAAGGTATAATCTTTCTATTAAAAAGCCTTTGAGAATATCAATCTCTCTATAGTATTTAGATACTAATTTCTTAATAGTATTGTTCTTCATACTGCTAAAGCTCGCTTTTTAAGGTTATAACAATTCCTATAGGTATTCAACTATTAGAACTATTATTCTGAATATTTGATTATTAAACTTCTAGTATTACAAATGTTGTTATCGTTTAATATTAGCATATGATAAAAAGATAAAAATATAAAGTTTTGAAGTTTCTAAGTCAACAATATTTCGAGTTCCATAAATAGTTAACTATCTAGTATATAATTCCAATAAGGATTAATTTTTATACTAAAGTATATGAAGTATGCTATAAAAAAATAATTCTAATGGGATAAAATTAGTTAATAAATAGTAAATAAATATTAAAAGATTAATTTATATAGGGTTTAATATAATAGAATAGTAGTTATACTACTAAGTGTGTAGGCCATTTGTGAATCTTGTTATAAACTATTGGATTTCGTATAAGTTAGAAACTTTTAATTAAAGAGTATGGTTATTTTAAATTGCTATTAGCTAATTCTCAAGCTTATATAGGATAGTATGTTTTTAGAAAAGATTATAAGAACCATTAGAAGGATTTGAGTAATTTGTATAATTAGAATGAATTGATAATAGTAGGTTTTATGATAGTTTAATGTTAAATAGTTATATTCATAGAATCTCTATAAAAGAAGATTATTATATAAGAAGAGATATAAGTATTATTTAGGGATATAAGTATTGTTATTATGAATGCTATTATTATAATAGTATTATTCTACTTAATAGCTATTAATATAATATAGACTACTATGTTACTTAACTTATTAATAGTTAAAAGAATCAATCCTAATAGTACAAATACTATTGTATACTTATTAGTAGTTTTGAAAAGTATAATTATAAATACTACTATAGATACTACTATAATTACTACTATAGATACTACTATAAATACTACTATAAATACTACTATAAATACTACTATAAATACTACTATAAATACTACTAAACTTACTATATGTTTAGATACTATATATTTAGATATTAAATATTTAGTGGCTATTTAATATAATAAATCTATTATTAAAATTCCAACCTTATCTCTCTAAGAAGTAGAAGTTAAAGAATTATAAAGATTTATAACTAAAGGTTTAATGAGAAAAGATATAATAGTAAAAGGTAGGTTTCTATATATTATAAAACTTCAACTTAGTAAGCGAATGAGTAGTAGCTATAAGAAGGTATTTCTTTTATAGTAGTTTTAGATTATTATATTATATAATATATAATAAATAGAATAATCCTAGTTATCTTAGCTCTCTATATAGACCCTAGGGTATATATTCTTATAAATAATCAAAGAAGTATGGCTAACTATTTAAACTTTATATATAATATTTTTCAACTTCTAAAACTATATTAAATTCTTTATTTCTATAGTAAGATATTGAAATCAAACTTATTGTAGTTTTTATAATATATAGTGTGTAATAGTGTGTTATCTATTTAGCCTCCTACCTACTAGGTAGCCTTATAGAACGCCTGGTATAAAGTCTATATAGTATAAAAAAGACTTAGTAATATACTATAGCTTATATATATCTCTATAGGCAAATATAGTAAAAAGAACCTTATGATATAATATTTAGTTTAGACTTAGCCTTAATTTAAAATTATTTAGATAATATAAAGTAATAGAATAACAACTAGATATACAAACTTACTAATATAAGCTATGTGACAGTCTTAGTAGTAGCTTTGAGGTATTAAACGTATTATAATAATACTTATAATATTAACTCATACTAGCTAGCTATTAATGATACTACTAATATATCTTAATAATATTAGGCTTATAGATAAAAGAGAGTAATAGACTACTATGGATTAGCCTTCTCTTTATCTGTAGAATATAAGTTAATAGCTATTTTTAATATCTTTAAATCAATAGCTATCTATAGTAATACTACTACTACTAATCATAATAAAAATAAGAATATACATTACTTCAAATTACTACTTACTACTATATTCAACCCCTATAACTTTAATATAAATATCAATCTTATTAAAACTATTGATAACTATAAAGACTATAGCTACTTTTACAAAAGCCTAAATAAGTCAATATTATATAAGGGTAATTTTACTACCCTCTCTAGCTCTATTAAAATAGCTATAGCTAAGTTTAGCCTTAAAATATTATTAATAGATAAAGCTATTAATATAAGTAAGAAATATAAGATTGAAAGAATAAAAATGAATCTAACGCCTAAAAGTAGGATATTTAGTAATAGTTCTAAATACTTCAAATATATATTAGAAGTAATTCATTAAATATTACTCTGAAAAAGTATATATAGTAAGATTTACTTATTATAAGTATCGGCTAATAGTTAGAAAGGCTAAGATAACTTAAGAGTAGAGATATCATAAGACTTATATACTATTAGTATAATATTATTAGAATTCAAAGACCTAAAGTAACTATAGTTGTGGCAGTTAGAATAATATAAGTTAGAATATAAGTCTTAGTCGGGTGTTATATATTTTCTATGTAAAGCGAAAGGCTTATTCTTATAATATATAGAGTTTATATTCTAAACGTAGAAAGTATTCATAATATTAGAATAATTAAGAAGATCTATAATTTATTAATTATAACTCTCTATATATAATTATATTGATAATAAAGTATTCTATTTATAGATTTAAACGTTTTATTTATTACATAGATTTAATTTAATAATCTATCTTTATATTTATGAAACCTAAAGAAATCAAAGTTGAAATAATTTTTAAATCTGTTTCTATAAGATTTATAATACTCCTTATATAAACCTCTTCATGAATGTTAAATAAAAGCTAGTTACTATACTTTTAATTTATTCCTATAATGATAGGTATCTTAAGAATGTTAGGAATATATATGTTTGAATAAGTAATTCGTACTACTTATTCTTTTAGAAGTTATTCTAAAGTAGCCTTTTCAAAACCCTTAGAAGAAGCTTTTGATGAAGTATATACTTTGAATTAAAGATACTTCTAAAGGTTACAAGTTTTAGCTTTAATTTAAAAAGAAAAATATTAAGTAACCTATTGACTAAATTCTTTTAAAGACGAAAAAAGAAATATTCTTAAGTAATATTACTTCTAAAAGCTTCTATAGTTATACTAGTCTTTTAAAGTAAGACTGTTGGTTTATCTAGAGGGTAAAATATACTATATGTAATCTTGCCATATAGGTATAAAGTGGTATTCTGGTTATTTATTATTATTGTAATTATAGTATATAGTATATAGTACTATATAAGGCTTTAGATTTATAGTATAGTAATTACTTACTAATTACTATATATTTAGCTACAGCTTATACTAAATACCTAGTACTTATTATTAGTAAAATATAAAAAGCATATTACTATATATATAGTAATATATATAGTTACTATATACCTTATGATATAGTTTATCTAATATTAGTGACCTTTTCCTTTTACTATATATCTTAATATCTATCTATTTATATAATAAATAGTATTTTTAGTAATTTATATTTTCTTGCCTTAATAATATTGAAA
>AMCV02000046.1:422685-446863 GCA_000350065.2 Colletotrichum orbiculare MAFF 240422 | reverse complement strand
TTAAAATCATAATACTAATTATAGGGTATTTTCCTTGAGTAATACTAAGTCTTGTAAAGTATTTATAGAGTAAATATAAGTTAGTATATATAATAATTAAGATTTAAAGGAATTTCTGATATTTAAAGATCTTCTTAAGTAATATAGTTACTATATAAATAAAGTTTGTATTAATTATTATAATATAAGTCTCTAAACTAAATATAGTCCTAGTAATTCTTTTATTTATAGTAGAAGGATAATATATAAAGTTAGTATAGAAATTAAAATAACTATTACTAATAGTAGTCTTTTAACTTAACATTATTATAAATCCTAATTAGAATAAGAAGTTAGTATTATTAGTAAATAAGCTATTAATAAAAATATAAAAATATATCTTAGAGAAGTTAAGTAGTATAAAGTTAAAGTTATAATTAAAATATTTAATTTACTACTTAAGATATTTATTAAGTATAATAGTATTATTGCTTAAGAGTTATTGTTCTTATACTATATAAGAGAAGTTAAATAATCCTTTAGGCTAATATATTATAGTACAGTATACTTTACATATATAAAATTTATATATACCTTTTTAAATACTTCAAATACTATATATATATTAATAAAGGCTAGTTTTTATCCTTATTATGTTTAGTATAAATAAAAGGTGTTGTAATTAAGTAATAATATATTTCTATTAAATTTTAATAGTATTCCTTTTAAGAAGACTATCTTAAGTTTAACTTTAAATAAGACTTTTTAAAATTCCTTATTTTTCTGATATAAGAAGGTTATATCTAAAAGACTAAGAATCTAGTTAGTTTGTATACTTTTAAGACTAAAGGTGTTATTTTTGAGATATAGCATAAAGAGGTATAAATTATGTATTAATATTTCTATTTATAGTTAGTCTTTATAGTATTGAAAATATATTACTTACTAATAAGTACTAGTTTTAGTAAGACTATATAGTAATTTGGTAATAATTATAATAGAGTCTAAAGAGTGTTAATCCTTAAGGTATAAGGATAATTTGATTATAATATACTTTATAAGCTTTATTTTGACTTAAGTATAGATTTATATAATATTATAAAGTTATATTATTATACTATTATATTTGAAGAGAATTAGAATTATAACTAAAATTAACTATTAGCTATTGTATTAGATTATTAGTAGATATATTAGCATTCTACACTTATTATTATGTCTAAAATCTTAAATTGCAAGTCTTTACTCTTTATATATTTTATTAGTATCTTTATTCTTAACTCTATTAATAATATATAATTTAAAGTATTTGAAGTTCTTATAGAAAATAGAATAATATTAAATAATCTCTATAATATTATTAGTAATAATACTTTTAACTTCTTTTTAATTAGCTTTTTAAAAAGTAATTCAGACATTATAATAATACTTTTCTTATAAAAGTTAAATGTGAATATGATATCTAATTATTTTTGAATTATAAAGTATATTATGAGATAAGACGTTTAACTAAGATCTAGAGAGGTTGAATTACTCTTATAAATTATAAGTCTTAAGGTTAGTTAAATCTAAGGTATTTAAAGTTAAAATAATATATTATTAACTATTTAAATAGGGAGAAAATTATTATTACTAATAGTATTGGTATTACCATTATTTAGAATAATAATAGTTTATAATATTTATTAAACTTTCAATGGTTTTATAAGAGTAGCTATTAATAAAATAAGGATATTGCTATAAGAATGTATATTTGTATGTATATATAATATGAGATTTCTTATAGTAGTAATATAAAGGTTTATACATTTCTTATGAATACTTTTGAATATTAATATCTTATAAATATAACTTAGTAATATCTCTTACAATTCTTTAAAATATAATTTTATAATGATAAATTATAGTTCTAACAGATTATAAAGGAATTTGAAAATGTATATATTATTATATATAATAAGAAAGTAATATAAGTCTTACTAGTTATTTTATCTTATTATATATATTAAAGTAATTAGAATAAAAGGGTTATAATATATAAAATATTAAGATTATTATATATTATTCAAGTAGTATTAATAATATCCTTAGTATATTTATAGTAAAATCTTTTAATAGTCTTATATATAATACAAGCCTAAGTAATAATATTAAGAAAGAAAGTTAAAGTTTCTATAAAATAGGAATACTTTCTAAAAATAAGTAGAATAAATATAAAGCTATTTAGCCTAAGAATATTATTAATTACTTTATATATTACTTAAAGAAATACCTCTTAAGTAATAGTAGGTATCTTATTATAATAAATCTTATATATATAGTAAAAGAATATATTGTATTATTTAATTTTACTAATATTATTATATACTTTAATAGGAATAATATCAACTATTAGTCTTATTATTTGTACTTCTAATTTAAAGTCTTTAGATTAAAATATTATATTTATATTAATAGTGATAAAATTGGAAAGACTTTAATATATTTTAATTTAATATATCTTAGAGACTTCCTATATTACTTTTACTAAGATATTTAATAGAAATTGAGTAGTAGTAAATACTATTATAATGTTAATAATATAGAGTATAGGGTAGCTATGAATATAGATAATATTAATAATGATTTTAAAGTTAAAGTTAATATTACTATAGATAGTAAAATAAAAGTGTGAGAAGGCTATACTATATATTTAATACTAGTAATAGTGCCTCTTAAATACTTTAAAGATATAGTGTTTAACTAGATATCCCGCCTTATTAAAGATATTATAGAGGTATATAATAGCTAAATATCTAAAATAGTTATAAAGTCTCTATATTTCTATTTCTATAAGATATATAGAAAGAATTATTCTCTTCTTATCAAAACGTACCTATCAATATTGTTCTTTTTAAATAATTAATACAACTCTTTTATCTTAATAGAACTAATTATAAATCTTATTAAATATAATACTAAGGTAGTTTATATCTATAAAGTAGAATAAGAAAGGGGTATTATATAGTATTATATAGAATATAATAATACTAAAAAGTATAAATATGTAAACTATTCTAAATCTAGTAATAGGAGAAGTATTACTAAAGTATATTATTATTAATTTGCCTTATAGAGATATGAGGATTATAGAAAGATTAATTAATTATTTAAATATAATAACCTAAGAGTGCCTAGTAGTTAAAAAAACTAGTTATACTTAAATTAGACAAAATACTTTAAAATAGTATTTAAATAATAGTTTTTAAATATAGATATAAACATCAGGGCTATAGCGCCGCCTTTCTTAATAGTTCTACTACTAGAAGTATTACTTTAAATAAGCGCGTAAAGTACTATTTAATTTAGAGGATCCTCATAATTTTACCTCTATTAAAGGTAATTAAATCTTTATTAGAAATAAATGTTAAATATTATTTAGAAAGAGTAGTAATTTTGTCTTAAAAGTTATATTATACTTAATTTTTCATAATAATATTATTAGACTTATTATCTTAAAAAGAATCCTTAAACTTATTTTCTAAACTATTAATATCCTTATAAACTACAAAGAAAGCTTAATATACTATTATAAAATATGCTTTAGAATTAGTATTTAAGTTATATTAATTAATTAAGCTATATTTCTCTTTAAAAATATACCTAATAGATTAATAATCTTCTTTACTATATATATAATACTTTGTACTTAAATAGCTATATATAAGAATAAGAGAAAGAGAAACTCTATTTAATATAGATAAATATAAATATTGTAAAATATAGATATAGATATAATATTAAGTATTTTATAGCGTGGCGCCTTAGAGGTATTCTTAAGGAGAGTTATATATATAGTGAATTTAAAATTAATTATCAATTTACTTCTAGTTATTATCTCTACTATTTTAGATATATTATAGCTTTTCAATTAATATAATATTACTTATAGCTAATTCCAACTAAGTATAGCAATTCTGAGAAATTATTATAACTCTAAAGAAGGCTAATGAGTATTTAGGTATATTATAATATATACTTATAAGTTAGAAGTAAAGTATTATATTTATATAAAGGTTTAGTAGGAAGGCCTTTTGGATATATATAGACTTCAATATAAAGGCTTTAAAGCCTTCTTTTTTATTCCTTTTAGGATTCTTAGTTGTAATATTTTAAATTATAATATTTTGCTAGTTAGAAATATATAACTATTAATATTTATTATTCTTAAGGTAGTTTTTAATATAGCGAGTAGTCTATGAAAATTATAAGTTAAAACTAGAGTTATTTAAGTATTTAAAATAACATTTAAAAGTCTAACTTTTTAAGATAACTAACAGTATACTAGCCTATATATAAAATAAAATACTAAGCTTGAAATAATAATTATAACAAATATAGATCTTCATCTTAAATATATTATATAGGCTTCTACTATATCTTCTATTTTTATTATATAGCTTTATAAAGTTTATAGTATATAATTAGAGCGTACTAATAGCCCCTAGTTAGGCTACTACTTAGTTATATATAAAGAGGGGTATTTAGGCTATAATAGCTAGGATTCTAGTTAGAAGAATCAGACTTAAATATATTAATAACCTTATATTTATATCAAAGCTCCCTATATAGATCTATTACTTAGTTATTGAATCTATTCCTAATATATTCAAATTTCTACTTATCTTTAGGGGTTTTAACTAATAGGTTATATAAGGGGTATTCGTATTATAATAGTAGTAGTTTTAAACTTTAGTATATATAGTATCAACGAAGTTATCCTAAGAAAGAAATTAGTATGGCGCTATCATAATAGAAGTAGCGATTTCAACATATATAGTATTAACAAAGCTACTATAAAAAGCTACAATATTAAAGCTACTGCAAAAAAGCGTACTAGAAAGGTATTAGTATAGCTATAATAATAGGAATATAGAAACTTTAATATAGATACTATTAATAAGACATTTCAATGTATATAATATTACTAAAGCTACTATAACAAACTATAATATTAAGGCTATTATAAAAAGTATACTAGAGGAGTACTAATATAGTATTAGAATAATAAGAATAATAATTTTAACTTTATAGTATTGATAAAACTACTATAAAAAGGTTACTATGAGAAATTATTTTGAGAGGCTACTATAAGAAGCTATTATGAGAGGCTATCTACTAATAACAAAACTACTTACTAATATCAAGCTATTAGAAGAATAAGACACTATTAGAAAAATACTAGTACTTCTATATAAATATATAAATATAGAGATTTTAATATATATATTTATAAAGCTATTATAAAGGAAATAACTAAAGAAGTATTAATATATATACCTATTCATAAATTTAGAGATTTTATTATATATAGCCTCTATAAGGTTATAGTAATAAGGCTAGTAGAAGAATACTAAGTAAATAGAAAATTCAAGGGTTTCAAAATAGCTACTTTAAAGTAGTTTTCAAAAGTAGTATAAGGGTATTTAGAGGTATATATCACACAACTATATATAGTTATAAATACTAGGAGTATTAAAAGTATTTATAGTAATATAAGTAGGTAGTATATTATAAGTATAATAAATAATATCCCTATAGCTAGAGGTAAGGTAGAAGTTTTTCTAGTATCCTTATAGCTAAGGAAGACTAGTTACCTAAAGGGATATTAGGGTAACTAAAGTATAATTATAATTAGAATATATCTTAAAAAGTTAATACTAACTAGGACCTAATATTAGGAGGCTAAGATATAAAAGTTTAAAATAGACTTCTAGGTCTTGATTAAAGAGGGATATTAGAAAGTTACTCCTACTAATACTTTATAGTTACCTATAAGGGTTTTAAAGCTAGGAAAGCTTTAAAGCTATAAGGGCTTTAAAATTATTAAAATATAAGAAATTATATAGGAGAGGGGGTTTAGTAGAAAGATATAAATTTGAATAAGAAGGCTTTAAAATTATAAAAACTATAAGAACTCTAAAGTTATAAAAATATAATCTCTTAGGGGGAGAGAAAATAGCTACTAAGAGGCTATAAAGTTATAATACTATAGAAGAATACTATACTATCTATAGTATAATAACTAAAATAGCTATATAATAGCTAATACTACCAATAGAAATATAGAGAAACTATAGACCTTATAATTCTTAAATAGAAATTACTAGAGGAGTAGTAGTATATAAGAGATAAGTAGTATGTAAGAAGCTATATCAATAAGAGGTTTTAATAATCAGAGGTTTTAATAACAAGAAGCTAATAAAATACAAAAAGCTAAAGCAATAAGAAGCTAGTAATACATAAGAAGCTATATTAATAAGAAACTAGTAGCAATAAGAGACTAGTAATATATAAGAGACAAATAGCATATAAAAAGCTATATTAATAAGAGGTTTCAGTAATAAGAGGTTTCCGCAACAAGAGGCTAGTAGTATATAAGAGGCTAAAGCAATAAGAAGCCAGCAGTATATAAAAAGCTACAGTAATAAGAAGCCAGCAGCAACAAGAGACCAGCAGCATATAAGAGATAAGTAGTATACGAGAGGCTATAGCAAAAAGAAACTATAGTAATAAGAGGCTACAGTAACAAGAAGCTATAGCAACAGGAGGTTATAGTAACAAGAAGCTACAGTAATAAGAAGCTATAGTATAGGTTGAAGTGAGAAGGGGATTACTAGAAAGGTAGTAGTAATAGTTATAGCTATAGTATACTAATAGGATATAGTATATAGGAATAGTAGTAATATACAGTATCTAGTAACAGTAGTAATAGTAATATATAGTAAGGCAATAGTAATAGGAAGCTAGTAGTATACTAGAGGTTTTACTAATAAGAAGCTAGTAGTATATATATAAGAAGCTTTTGAGAAACTCTACAAATAGTACTACTCTTCCTACTATAGAAGCAGAAGTTTAATAAGGGTATTAGGGGTCTAGTTTAAATATACAAGAAGTACTAGAAGGCTACTAGGAGGGCTAGAATATATACTATAAATAAGAAGTTAATAAGAAATTTAAAATCTGGGAATAACTTTATATTAGAGCTACAAAACTATAAAGATATAATTTATAAGAATGGGGAATATATTAAGATACATTAATAGCCTCTAGTTAGGCTACTACTTAGTTATATATAAAAAAGGGTATTTAAGCTATAATAACTATAATTCTAATTAGAAGAATTAGATTCACATATATCAAGAACCTTATACCTATATTAAAGCCCCCCATATAGATCCATCACTTAGTTACCAAATCTATCCCTAATATATATTTAGCTAAAGTATTATTGAAAGGGGTAGTAGAAACGAGGTATAAGGAATATATATATAATATAAGTTAGTCTTAATATTAGTCTTAATAATATTTTTAATATTAGAAAGGTTTTGAGATAGTTAAATAGGGGGTTAGTAACACTAACTATTATAATAGAGGTTTTCTATCTTATGTTATAAATATATAAACTATCTAAGTTGGCTATAGGTATTTCTTCTTAATATTTTATTATAAGGATATTACTAGTATTATATATTTAACTTTAGATTAAGTATTATCAAAAGGGTATAGAAAGTCTAATTCTTTTAGTATAATATTGTTAATTTATTTAAAATACTTTTTGAAGTTACTCCTAAGACTAATATAGTATTATAGAATTTCTTTAAACTCTTCATAAGTCTATGAAGTGAATCCTTATTATTAAGATAGTTAGTATAAGACTATAAAGATTTAATTACTATTAACATTAATTTTAATATTATAGATTATAAAATAGTTTCTAAAATAATATATTATAAGAATACTAATAGGTTGCCAAATTACTATAGGCTAATTTTTAAAGTCGCTTTTAAATATCTAAAAGAGCTTTAAGCTATAAAGTCTTATATAAATATAGAAGGCTATTTAGCGGGCTAAAAAAAAATAGAGACTTTTATAAAGTCTTTATTTATAATTTTCCTTCAGTTAAAATTAGAGATTTAACTAAAAAGTATTAAATTGAGATATTTATAGAACTTTTGTAGAGATAGGGATAGCTAAAAGTATTATTATCATAAATATAGGAGTATTTAGAAGAAGTATCTTACTTATAAGAGTTAATTTAGATATAATTATAAAAGTAAGAAGAGTATTGAAAGAATTTCTAAAAGGCTATATAAGTCTCTTCAAGGGTTAATGCTAGAGATATTATAAATCTCTAATATTAAGACTCTAATAATGGTTTGAAAAAAGTTATTATGTTTACTAAATATATTTTAATAAGGAATTATTATAGATATATATTAACTGTTTAATATTGTTATAAGAAGTATTCTATTTTAATACTAAATTAAAGATAGTTATTAATATTTTAATAATAACTATTCATTGAAAGTTAGTATATAATTTAGAAACTTCTAATGTAGTCTTAAGATAGAGAGAGTTTAAGGCGTCTAAGTAATAAATCTTATAGTCTTTTATCTTTTATAGACTTTAGGTATAGGGTTTTATAATTACCTTTCCTATTATAAAAGGCCTTACTAACTTATAGTATAATAGTAATAGAAAGGTTAATTATTAATTAGTATTGGTTTATCTAGAGGGTAGTATATATTATATATAATCTAACTATATAACTATAAAGTAGTATTCTAGTTATTTATTATTACTATTATTATATTATATAGTCTATAGTATTATATAAGGCTCTAGATCTATAGTATAGCAATTACTTACTAATTGCTATATATTTAACTATAGCTAGCTTTAGGTACTTAGTACTTATCACTAGTAAGGCGTAGAAGGCATACTACTATATATATAGCAATATATATAATTACTATATGTTTTACGGCATGGCGTAACTAGTAAAGACTTTTAATAAATATTCCTTCTTATACGCTTTAGTAATAACCCAAGAAACTACTGAAAAGTTATATCAACTGACTATCCTATGAATATAATATTAAATATCTTACTAAGTATTCTTTCAATCCTATAGCTACTATATAATCTTTTAGATCTATAACTTCATAGCTACTATATCATTCTATAGTTCTATAGCTTCTGAAACTTCAGGAGTAAAAAGTTTCAAATAAAGTTTTATACCCTCTAATCTTTAATATTTACTTTGAGAAATCCTAGTAATTAATATAATTATTATAATTATATAAAAGAATCGTCGCCATATTACTAGATTCCTTTTACTGTATTTGCTTATAGAGACCAATATAGGCTATAGTATATTACTGGGCTTCTTTTCTATGATAGAGATTATAGATTAAGTATTATATTAAGATATCTACTTATTAGTTAGAGGGTTGAGTATATAAGATACTATATAGAGGAGTAGCCAAATAATATAAGAAGAAATAAGAGAAGACTATTAAGAAATATAATATTTAATAGTTCATTATTTAGATCTTTATATTTAGATCATATAACTATAGTATAAATAGAAGCTTACTAATATTAGTTCAATTATTATAAGTTATTTTCTAGTATATTATATAATAGCTTAATTGGGTAAATACCCAGCCTATACAGCTAGAAGAACTATAAGTCTATATAAGCTATATAGTTCCTATTTCTATAAATATTATACTTCTAGCTTTATAATATTATAATAATAATAATAGACTACTAGATTACTAGTTTGTATTTATATAGTTAGATTATATATATATTATAGCTAGTTTTAGGTCTAGTAGAGGTAAGTCTATTAGTAGTAAGTTAAAGCTATAAGACGTAGGTAATAGTATTATTATTATACTAATGAGATTAGGTCTTTAGGGCTTATAGTAATTAGGTATAAGTCTAATAAGAAGGTTAAGAAATAAGGCTAGGAATATCTAAAGATAATTATTACTTAAGAGTTATAGAAGTCTGATTTTAAGTAGACTTAAGCTTATCTTATATATAAATTTATAATACTATAGGTTTTCTTATTCTTATTAATATTATATTATTTTTTATTAATCTAAAAGTAAGAAGTAATTACTATTTATAAGTTAATAATTATTTAGTTTTACTAATTATTTTAGGAATCTACTAATTAATTACTTATCTTATAAAGTAATTATTTATCTCTTATTATTATATAACTTATACTATAGTTTTTCTATAGTCTAGTAGGTCCCTATTATGTCCTTTTTTTATATATATAAATTACTTTATAGTTACTAAGTATTTTATAATTCAGCCTTAATCTTATGAAATTATAATATTAAGTTTCCTTTCTGAAGAGTTTTATCCTTAAGACTAATATAAGTAGGTAACTCTTACTTATTAGTTTATAGTATATTCTTTTGTTTTCTTATTATATTTATAATTATATTAGAATTAACTTCTAATTTCTCCATTTCTACTTATTATTATTAATATTATATATTATATATTAAAGAGTTTAGTATAGATATAATATTATATTCTTATTATTACTCTACAGGTTTGTATTATAAGATATTTTATAGGATAGAGGTTTATAGTAAATATATGTGTTTAGGTCGTTCTTATAACATATTATAGAATATAATATATAAATATAAGTTTTTATATTTTAGGTAGTATATTTATTTTTACTAACTAGATAGTTAATCATTTACTTAATAAAACTAGTCGTTTAAAAAATAAAGAAGAAGTAGTAGAAGAGATTCTACTAAAAAAGGCTATAGTATTAAGAAAAACTTAAGTAGAAATAGATGAATTATTTATAAGGCTAAATTATATCTAGAAAATAAAACAGAATATTTTTAAATAAGGAAGAATTATTACTAATAATAATATTAAAGTAAAGTTGAGTTTACTTATAATAAATAAGAGTATAGCTATTTTAGATATTTAGTTAAATAGTACTTTTAGAGTAGTTAATTGGAATATTATGCTAAGTAATCTTAATTTAGCGAATTTTGATTTTAGTACTCTTAGTGTAATAGTTAAGAATTCTTAGTTTTTAGGGTATAATATTCCTAGGTATAGGAATATTTTATCTCCTTAAAGTCTTTTATCTAGTTAATACTTAGGTTGAGATTATTAAATACGAATTAATTTATTAATTTAAGTTATAAGTATTATAATTAGCTTACTAACTTATTATTTTTAGTATTCTTAAAGTTCTTCTAGGTATCTAATACTAAATACTAGTTCCTATATATTTTCTATATAATCATATTCTTTCTATTTAATAAAATATTATATTTCTATATTATCTTATTAATTAATATAATTAATAATTCATTCTACTTTATATTCTTATTCTAAATTAATTTTAATATAATCTTTTATATAAGATTCTTTTAGTATTAATTTGAAAAGTAAAATATAAAAAACTAGATAATATTTTATAATATCTAGTAGTAAAAGTTTATAGTTAATATTTGAGATTTTATAAATAATTTTAAAAGGTCTGAGGTTTTTAAAGTCTAATTTATCGTTTAGTTATTTAATTTTAATATTTTATTTAGTAAGATAGATACTATCTCCTTTTTTAAAAATTAGCCTTCTAATCCTTAAAGTATTAGTATATTTATATATTCGTTATCTAACGAATTCGAGTTCTTTTAGAAGTTTATTCTAGAGTTCGTAAAACTTCAAAATATCTACTATTATTTTTACTACTTATTCTCCTTAATAAAGTTCTCTATATATAGTAGGGTTAAATCTATAATTAAAATAAAAAGGTAATTCTTTAGTACTTTCTCCTACTATACTACTATAAATAAATTAAGCTATTAGTAATAAAATAACCTAATTATTTTACTAATAGTTAATATAGTATTTAAAGTAGATTTTAAGAATCTAGTTAATATATTTAATCTAGCTATTAGTCTATAAGTAGAAAGTAGTAAATAGGTGGTATTTTACTCTAAATTACGAAATTAGGGATTTCTAAAACTTAGATATAAAAGGTTTATCTCTATTAAATATAATTTCCTAAAGTAATTTACATTAACTAATAATAATTTTAAAAAAGATATATATAAAATTTTCTATAATACTTAATTCTTTATAGGGAATAAAGTAGGCGTATTTAGTAAGCTATTCTACTATAATAAGAATATTATTATAATATATTTTAGTAAGTAGTTCTTATGACTTTAGTAGTTTGACGATAAAGTCTAAGGAAATTGATTCCTAAGGCTTTTGAGGTATTAATAGGGGTTATAATTTATTATAAGGTTTATATTAACTAGGTTTATTTTTAAAATAAGTTTTATAATTCTTAATTGTATTAATTACGTCTTATTATATAATCTTTTTATTATAGTATTGTTGAATCTTTTTCAATATCTTAATAACTCTTTAATATCTATATATTAGTATACTATAAATATTTCTAATTATCTTATATATTATTCTTCTAGTAGTATTAGTATTAATTCGTCTAGTAATTAAGAGTAGTTTTTATATAGGTATAAGGTTTCTATCTATATCTATTTTAAAGATAATTTGTATTTCTTTTAGTATTAGAATATTATAATCTAGTATTTAACTGAGTATATTAGTTTTTCTATTTTCTATTTTTTTGTAATAGATAATATGAAAATAGAATTCTAAAAGAAATTCTAACTATTTAATTTATTACTTATTAAGGTTCTTAGATATTATAAAATATATGAGGTTTTTATAGTCTATATAGATTTAAACTTCGTATTTAGTTCCTAAGAATTATAATTTCTATTCTTAAAATATTTTAATAATAGCTATAAGTTTTTTATGATAAATCTAGTAGTTAAGTTTTAGTTTACTAAGTTTATATAAATAGAAAGTATAAGAATGAAGTATTTTTTTAGTATCTTATTATTTTAGTTATCTTCTTATAGTATAGTCTAAAATATTATTCTTAATTTTAAATAGTTTGTTAGGGTTTAGAATTATAAGAATAAGCTTTAAGATAATTTAGTTCTTAATATCTTGAAATACTTCTTTTTGTCTATTAGTTTAATTGAATTTAATATTTTTTTATATGAGTTTGGTAAGTAGGATTGTTTTTTTTGTATAATTTTTGAGGAATTTCTAGTAAAGGTTAGTAAATCTAAAAGAAATTTAGATTTCTTTGATGTTTATTAGTATAGGCTAGTTTTTAATTATTCAAATTTTCTTAGTTGATATTTTAATTATATTTAATATAATAATAAATCCTAAGTATTCTACTTATTATATATAAAATTCGCATTTTTCTAATTTAACTAGTAGTTTAGCTTACTAAAGTTTTTAAAGTATTTTATAAATATGTTTTTTATATTTTTTAATTATTTTTAAGTAGATAAAGATATTATTAAGATATATTATATACAAAATATCTAAATATTTCCATAGTATGTAGTTAATTATAGATTGAAATATTGTAGGTATGTTAGTAAGTCTGAAAAATATTATGAAGTATTTATAAAATCTTTTTCTTATTTTAAAAATAGTTTTCTATTTTTTACTTTTTTTAATTTAGATAAAATTATAAGTTTTTTTGAGATTAAGAGTTATAAACTAATTAGCTTTATAAAATTAGTCTTGTAAATTTAATATAAGTAATGATAAGTATTAATTCTTAATTATTATATTATTAAGTTATTAATAATTAATATAAAGTTGTAGCTTACTATTTTTCTTAAGTATAAATAAGATTAGATTTCCTATTAGTAATATTGAATATTTAATATAGTTTTTCTTAAAATATTTATTAATATATTTATTAAGTATTTCTATTTCTATTTAGTTAAGTCTATAGATTTTGCTAAATTTAAATTTTTTCTTTTTTTTAAAGGGATCTTATAATTATAGCTTATATGCTTTAGTAGTTTGGTTTTGAGTTTTTTTATAAAAAGTGTTTTGTAAATCTAGTATTTATTGGGGATAGTCTAAAGTCGATTTATCTTATTATTAATTCTTACTATTTTTATAATGTTTAATATTTAGGCTATTATATTTTTAATCTTAAGATAAGTAATAAATCTTTATATTTTTGGAGTTATATCTGATTTATATAGGATTTTATTATCTAGAGAGTTTTTAGGGATTAAATCTTTCTATTAGAGATAGTTTGTTTTTTAATCTATTTATAAGTTGTTTTTTATAACTATAGGATTCTTAAGATAATCTCTTAACTACTTATTTTTATTATATTAAAAATATAGTTTTCTTTTCGGCTATAGTAGTTTAAAAGGAGGTATATAGTTTCTAAATTAATAATATTTTTATTATACTTAATACTTTTTCTTTTAATAGTATATAATTAGTATAGTTTAGTTTTTATTATCTATAGGATTTATTATTTATTTACTACTTATAGTAATATAAAGTTTCCTTAAGTATTATAATTAATTAAAACTTATATTTTATATCTATTTACTATAATATTGAGGTGAAAATGTTTGTTATTATATTTTGCTATTGCTAGGTATAAGGATTTTGTTTGAAATGCTTTTTTTTGTTTTTATTTAGTAGGTAAGTTTAGTTTTTTGACTATTTGTAGTATTTCTATTCTAATGTTGTTTTGTTTTTCTAATAGTAGGTTACGATTTCTTTTTTAAAAGTATTATATTGAGTGTTGATTCTCTATATTTTAGTATTAGTAGTATTAGTTTGTTTTTAGTATTTTTTCCTTATTCTTGAAGTTTATTATATTAATAGTATTACTCTCTTATTTTATTAATATAGTGGATTATATAGTGGTCTGATTTATAGTTTATCTATTTATTAATAATATTGTTTATATATATTATAGGGTAGTTTTTATTAGGTGTGATTATTATAAAGTTGTTTTTATTAAAATATTAGAGTTTTTAAAATAGTAGATCTGTATTAAGATATATATTTTGAATTAGATTATATTTAAATTATTTCAAGAAGAATTATCTATTAAACTTATTGTTAAGGCGTAGTATATAGTTATCTTATATATAATATATTTAAAAGATAGTTTAGTAAGCTAGGTAATTAATTTATAGAAGTTTGTAGTTTATATTATAGAAAATGATTTTTAAGTAGTTTGAAGTTTGGTTGTTTAGAATTCTATAGAATATAATAAATTATTTATCTTAAGTTAGGTGAATTTGCTTAATCTTAAGTTACTTATTTTTTATTATTATTTAGTTGTTATAAAATAGAGGATCCTAAGTTTATAATAATATTATTATTTAATTTAGTATTATTGTGGATTAATTTAAATAGGTTATTTAGGTTAATATAGATTTTAGGATTAATTTTAATATATTTTTACTAGTAGAAATTATTAAGTTATTTTTTAATTTTGCGTTTTAGTTTGTAGTATTTAATTATAGTAAGGGTTTTTATTAATATCTTATTATTTATTTTGAGTTATTATATAAGAGTTTAAGTAAGAGGTAAGTTATTTCTAATATTAATTTTTTATTAAATTTAATATTAAATTCTTTATAGAAATTATCTATTAGGTATTTAGTTAATCTTATAGTAAAGTTCTTTTTTAACTACTTATAGCTATAGGATTACTATTTTATTTTCTTATATTTAGTCTTATTTAGGGATTAGTATGAAATTTTCCTCCTTCTTAATAGTAGTTATTATTAATATCTTCTTAGTATGTAGTAGTATATTATATAATAAGGTATTATATATTAATTATCTAGAAGGGCTTTTAGGGTATTATTTTATATTATCTTTAAGTTTTTAGTATATAATATAAGTATTATTAAAATAAACTATTTAGATTAGAGAAGTATAAGGTATTTCCTTTTTAGTAATATTGATTTGTTAGGTTTATTTAGATATTAGTTGTAATTATTATCCTTATTATTAATATTTAGGTAAGTAGTAGTTTTTAGCTATATATTTTAGTTTGTTATAATTATAATACTTAAAGTCTTATTATTTATTATTTTTAATAGTAGTTCTAGTAGTAAAGTCTATAGGTTTGCTATAGTAATTATAAGATATATTTTATTATAAGGTGAATTATTATCTAATTTTCTAATTATTATATTAGTTTTAATAGTTATATAGTAGTCCTTGGTATTTATATTTATTATTAGGTAGTTAAAGTTATTATTATTTACTTTTCTTATAGTGATATTTGAAGAATTAGTTATTAATCTTAATAGTAAGTTTTATATATATAATAAAGTTATTAGGTTTATCTTATTTAATAAGTTTATTTTTAATATCTTCTTTTGGTTTTCAAGAGAATATAAAGATCTTAGTATTATTAGTATAGTTAAACTTAGTATGAATATATCTAAATTTAGCTATATAGTATGTAGTTATATCTTTCTATTTAAGAATTATAAAGTCTTATTTATATTATTATTATTTATCTAGTTTCTAGAATAGTAAGATTAGAGTATTTTTAAAGTTATAATAGTTTATAAAAATAGTCTAAGTTTCTAACTTAAGATTATTCTATTTATAGGTAAGGAAGTTAGTAAGATGCGGTTTAAATTATATAAGAGTTTTTTTTTTAGGAATGAGGTAGTATAAATAACTTATTTAGCTTTATCTTTAAAACTAAGATTATGAAACTAATAATAAGCTTTAATTTAAATAAAAAATCTTTTGAAATATTTAGGAGTTCTATTAAAAACTTAAGATAAGTTAAATTGAAGTTTTCTATATAATTTCATTAGTATCTAGATAATATTAGTAGTAGTATAAAAAGTATTAACTTTTTATCAAAAAGTGAGGAGCTATTATTAATTTAGATTATGATAGAAATCTTATTAGAGTTAGGTAATTTCTATAGTATTACTATTAATAATCTCCTGTATTCTAACTATATTTCTATTAGTTTTCTAGAGTTATTATATAAGCTTAGTAGTATTATCTTTTTTATTACTAAAAGGTTTAATATCTTTTATTTTTTAGTCTAGAAGTTTAATAGGTTATTTATTTTTAGAAGGTATTCCTGAAGAATTAGAAGAAGTAAAAAGGATTTAATATTTAGTAGATATAATAATATTTTTTCCTAAATATTATTAAGTAAGTTTTATAGAATTAACTTATTAAATAGGAATAATTAAAATGTTATAGTTAGTTTTAGGTTTAGTAGAAGTAAGTTTATTAGTAGTAAGTTGAAATTATAAAATATAAATAATAGTATTATTATTATATTAATAGAATTAAGTTTTTAAAGTTTATAATAATTAGGTATAAGTTTTATAAGAAGGTTAAGAGATAAAACTAGAAGTATTAAAAGATAATTATAAAGTTGATTACTTAAAGTTATAGAAGTCTAATCTTAAGTAGATTTAAGTTTATTTTTCATATAAATCTGTAATATTATAGGTCTTCTTATTCTTATTAGTATTATATTATTTTTTATCAATTTAAAGGTAAGAAATAATTACTATTTATAGGTTAGTAATTACTTAGCCTTACTAATTTCTTTAAGGATCTACTAATTAATTATTTATCTTATAGAGTAATTACTTATCTCTTATTATTATATAATTTATATTATAGTTCTTTTATAGTCTAGTAGGTTTCTATTATATCTTTCGTTTTGTGTATATAAATTGCCTTATAGCTGCTAGGCGCTTTATAACTCAGCTTTAGTCCTATTAGGTTGTAATAATATAGTATATATTACTTTCTAGATAGACTTATGGATAGAGCATTATAATAATATAAAGATATCTAATATAAGTATAAATATATATATTTATAAAATATTATATATAATAGCTAATATATATATATATATATATATAATTATAATATTAAAGATGCTAGTATAATGTATATATAAATATATATGTTATATTTATACTCGGTATAATATAACATATTAAATTAAAGTTATAGATATTAGTTTTATAGATGATATGATTAATAGATTGAATTGAAATTAGTATAAAATTAATATAGTTAAATATTATAAACCTAAGTCTTAGGATTTCTATAGGATATTAATATTAAAATTCTATATAACTACTCTCCCTATAAACTAGTGAGGGGTTTTTAACTTAAGTTTAAATTCTTCAAGTTTATTATACCTCTATTGAAGTATTATTAAAATATTTCCGTTAGCTAATTTCTAATATTAATAAACTTCCTATTTAAGTTTGACTTAGTAGTAAATAGTAGATTATATAAAGGAAATAGAAAATAGTAATAAATAATAGTAAATATTAATATTCCAAAACTTCTAATAGGAATTCTAATAGACTAATAGTAAACTAATTCAATAGAAGATAAAACCTAATCGTTTTAAAAAGTTCTTATATAATTCCAATAGAATTATAAAGTAGCCTTATAAATAATATAAGTATTTTATATAAAGATATACTTCCTATGAATATTTCTTTTAATCATAATACTTTCTATTTTTCTATTCGATAGATAATTATATAGTATACATTAGAAAGAAATTAAACCTTTATTAAAGAATTTGGGAACTTCTAATAATTCTTATAAACTAACTTATTATTGAAAATCTAGATATAAATTAGTAGTCTTTATATAACATAAACGCTTTAATAGAATTAGGATTTTAATATATTCCTCTAATGTCTTACTAAATAGTATAAGAATTACTATTATAATACTTAGGCCTTTAAGAAAACTTGCTATTTCTATTAAAGCCCTAAATGGATGTTTACTAAATTCCTTATTAAGTTTAAATATATTATAAGATAAATAGGCAAATACTTTTAAATAAGAGATATCTGATTAAACTATTTCTAATTAACTTCCTTCTATTAAATTTAAATAACTATCATTAATTATAATTTTAATCAGATAGATTATTAAATTATAATTTAATACCACTATAAATTGATTTTAAACCTTAAGATCTTGAATATTAAATTTTAAAACTACAATTAGTTATAATCTTTATATAGACTAGAATTAATAGTTAATTAGAATAAAGATATATAAATAATAAGTATAGAAATAGCCCGAGTTATTTTAATATTAATATAATACTTTTATAAAAGTATTCCTCTCTATTATAAAAAGCTAAATAGATAGATAGTTATAACAAATAAGCTTTAGTTAACTCTTATTATAAATATATATAAAACTAAATAAGTATACTCTATAATTATATAAATATATATATAAATAAATACTAATATATATTATAATACTAGGGATTATCTTATTACTAAACAGAAATCATATTTTACCTACTTATTGATAACTTCTAATATTAATATTTAGACTTTATAATTAGACGAAAAGATTATAAATAATAAGGAAAAAGCTTAGCCTTCTAGAGGAGATTCTTTAAGAAGTAAATTAAGATAATAACTAATGATAATATTATAATAATAAACAAAAAGTAGAGAGATATAGAGTTAAACTAAAGCAGCTATTCTTCTTTATCTCTATCTTCATAAATAATAAATCTTTTATTTCTATCTAAGTTAATAGTAATTATAATTCTTATGAAGTAGTTAAAAAAGAGTTTATAAGATAATAGAATTTACTATCAATTATATTATTATAGTTTTACTAATTAGATACTATTCTAAATACTAATTAGAAAGCTTGACTATAAACATAATTGAAATACATATTAGGTTTAATGTATAAATATCTAAAGCTTTATTCTATATAATCCCAAGAATAGCATATCTAATTATCCTTAAAAGGTTTTAATTATAATACTAAAGGATTATTCTAAGTCTTATAAAAAGTAAGATAAAGATAGATATGATTAGTAGGTTTATTGTTTAGACTGTTAGTAATATATTAAAAGAAATATATATAAATAGATCTATAAGCTTTATTAAATTACTAATTATAATATCTTCTGAACTCAGCGAAGAGGGATATACATAATTAATAACTAATTTAATAGGAATTCATATAAATATAGTAGCTATATTACTAATTACTTTAGAATAATTAATATTTTTCTTACTAGCTATTTATACCTCTTTATAACTTTATTTAATAAGAATAAACCCTCTAGTTTCCTACCTTACTAGAAATCTCTCAACTAATATATTTATTTGCAGAAATAGTTTAATTCAATCGAATTTAACTAACTATAGAAATTACTTTATAATATATTAAGAGAATACTTCTTTAAAGTTTAATACTTAGTTATAGATTTAATAGATAAAGGTTATATCTAAACTAGTTTATCTATAATTAAAATACCTATCTTTCTTATTAGAAAGTTTTAGGGATATTATAGATCTAAGCCTTAGGACCTATATAGGATATTACTATTAAGGCTCTATATAACTACTACCCTTTAGTCTAGTAAAATGCTTTCACCTTAAGTATAAACTCTTTAAGTTTATTATAATACTATTAAAATATTATTAAAGTATTTCTTATAACTAGCTTGTAATATTAATAAACTTCTTATTTAAATTTAACTTAATAGTAAATAGTAAACTATATAAAAGAAATAGAAGATAGTAAGAAATAATAATAGATATTAATACTACAGAATTTCTAATAGGGGTTTTAATAGACTAATAGTAGACTAATTTAGTAGAAGATAAAAACTAAAAACTAATCTTTTTAAGAGGTTTTTATATAGTTCTAATAGAGTTATAAAGTAATTTGATAAGTAATATAAGTATTTTATATAACGAGGAAACTACTTCTTATTAATACTTTTTCTAATAGTAATATTTCTTACTTTCTTATATAAAAGATAACTATATAATATAAATTAGACGTTAATTAGATTTTTATTAGAAGATTAGAAAGTTTTTAATAATTCCTATAAATAAACCTATTGTTTAAAATGTAGATATAAATTAGTAACTTTTATATAATATAGAAGTTTGAATATAATTAGGATATTAATATATTCCTCTAGTATTTTACTAAGTATTATAAGAATTCTTATTATAATACTTAGGCCTTTGAGAAGATTTACTACTTCTATAAGGAGTTTAAATAGTTACTTACTAAGTTTTTTATTAAATTTAAACTAACTATAAGATAAATAGGGGGATAGTTTTAAGTAGAAAATATATAGCTAAACTATTTCTAACTAGCTTTCTCCTATTAAATTTAAATAGTTACTATTAGTTAAAATATTGACTAGATAGATTACTATACTATAATCTAGTATTATTATATAATTATAATAGACTTTAAGATCTTTAATATAAAATCATAAAATTATAATAGGCTATAGTTTCTATTTTATTTAGAATTAATAATTAATTAGAATAGGGATATATAGATAATAAGTATTAAAGTAGTTTAAACTACTTTAATATTAGTATAATACTACTATAATACTACTCCCTCTTACTATAGAGAGCTAAATAGATAAATAGCTATAACTAGTAAGTTTTAATGAACTCTTACTATAGATATATATAAAACCTATTAAATAGACTCTTTAGTAATATAATTATATATATAAGTTAGCGGTTATATATATTATAATACTAAGGACTATTTTATTATTAAAAATAATCCATATTCTACTTACCTACTAGTATCTTCTAATACCAATATTTAGGCTTTATAGTTAGATAAAAGAATTATAGATAATAAGGAAAAAGTCTAATTCTCTAGAAAAAGCTCTTTAGGAGGCAGGTTAGTATAACTACTAATAATAATACTATAGTGATAAATAAGACTAGAGTAATATAAACATAAATAAATAAGCCGTTTTTCTTAATTTCTATATTAATAGATAACAAATCTTTTATTTCTATTAAGATTAATAATAATTATAATTATTATAAAGTCATTAGTAAGAAATTTATAAAACAGTAGAATTTTATATTAACTATATTACTATAATTTTACCAATTAAGTCTTATCCTAAGTACTAACTAGGAAACCTATATTACTATAATAACCAGAATATATATTAACCTAAATAACTAGGTATCTGAAATTTTATTCTATATAATTCTAGGAGTAATATACCTAGCTATCTTTAGGAAGCTATAGATATAATATAAAAAAGTTATTTTAAATCTTATAAGGAATAACTTAAAAATAGATATAACTAGTAACCTAATTATCTAAACTATTAGTAATATATTAAAAGAGATATATATAGATAGATTTATAAACCTTATTAAATTACTAATTATAATATTATCTAATTTAAAAGAGAAGTAATATAAATAATTAATATTTAACCTAATATAGATTAATATAATTCTAATAGCTATATTACTAATCATATTAGATTAACTAATACTTATATTACCTACTATTTACACTTTTTTTATAGACTGATTTAATAGGAATAAAACTTCTAACTTCCTACTTTATTAATAATCTCTTAACTATTATATTTACCTTAAGAAAAACCTAGATAGAACTAAACTAGACTTACTATAGGAGCTACGTTATAATATATTAAGAAAGTATCTACTTAAAGTCTAATATTAAGTTATAGATCTAATAGATAAAAGTTAGATCTAAATATATTTATCTATAGCTAAGACGCCTATCTTCTTTATTAAAAACCCTAGGGGAAAATAGTAATTCTATATAAATTATTAAACCTTTAATACTATTAGTATTTATAACTATTACCCCTTACTATTAATTAAAGAGATGTTATACTTATTATTCAAAGTAATATAATTTATAAAGACAGATATCTATATAGCTTTCTATAAACTCTAGATTATAGAAGGGGATAAATATAAAACTATATTTTAGATATATTTTAATTTATTTAAATAGCTTATTATCTTTTTTAAATTAACAAACATATTTATAACATTCTAATACTATATTAATAATATATTTTAAAGTACTCTTAATAATCTTATTATAATTTATCTAGATGTTATTTTTATCTATAGTTATTAGTTAAAAGGTAATTATAAAAGTAAAGTTAAATAAGTCTTTAAATAGTTATAAGAAGTTAATTTATATTTTAAATTTAAAAAAATACGAATTCTTAGTAACATAGACTAAATATCTAGGTTTTATTATTAGAATAAAAACAGATATCTATTATAACTCAATAAGGATTAAAACTATATAAGAATAAGAAGTTCTAAGGAAGATCTATAGTATCTAGAGCTTCTTTAGTTTTATAAATTTCTATTATAATCTAGTTAACTACTTCTTTAGTTTAATAAGATTTCTTATATAACTAATATAGAAAAGAGTATTATTTTGTTAAGGTATTATATACTAATAGGTATATAAAATACTTAAGCTTTTTTTTACTTTAGAACTAATTATAACTTAATAAAATCTAGAGTAATATATAGTAATAGAAGTAGATTACTTAGGAATAATATTAAGTAGCTACTTCTTATAAAAAGATAAAAATAGTAAATTAGAGCTAACTACTTATTATTCAATTAAACGTATTCTAATTTAATAGAATTATATAATTTATAATAAAGAACTACTAATAGTTATAATATATTAAAAAGTATAATTAGTAGAATTATAAACTTTAATAGAACTACTTACTATCTTATCGAACTATAAAGCTTTAGAATACTTTATAAACCTAAAATATATTTTAAAATAATAAACTAAATAGGCTAAAGTCTTATTAGAATTTAATTTTATTTTAAAATACTATTTAAACTATTTTATAAAACATTTTAACACTTTCTCTTAATAGAACTAAAATAATATAATAGAATTAAAACCTTTAATATAAATCTTTTAACTTCTTTAGGTTAACTTTAAGAATAAAAATAAGTTTTCTTTAATACTCTTAATTTATAATATATAGATAGGAAAAGGTTAAGGAAAAGCTATATAAACAGAAAATATTTATTAGTATACTATTAGTAAATTATTAGATAGGTATATTATATTCTAAAGTATTATATTATTAATACTATAAAACTAAGTAATTATAATAATATTAATATATAGAGTTCGTCTAAAAACTACTTATTAAATAGTAAGAATATTCTTACTAAAAGCCTTAATATAAATATAAATAACTTATTATATAATAGAAGAAAATAAGTATTCTATTATATTAAAGCTAAGTCTAAGTTTCTAAATATAAACTACTAATAACTATAATTTTCTAAATAGTTTATAATTTTCTAATCCTAAGCCATTTTAATATTAATTTAATATTTATAGTATTCTTATAAGATTAATGTTAAGATAGTATATTAAGAGATATTAAATATATTATTTAAATTTAGAATATCTATTAGTATTTATATAAAGACTATAAGTATTACTAAAACTTATTATAATTCTTACTAATTCTTAAGAAGTTTTAATTATAAATCTATATTAAGTTTATAATAAAACTACTATTCATTAAAAAAAGAGATTATAAGTTTATAATAGTAATTATAGATTAATTATCTAAATATATCTAATTAGAAAT
>AMCV02000046.1:392214-406622 GCA_000350065.2 Colletotrichum orbiculare MAFF 240422 | reverse complement strand
TACTATAAACTATATAAAGTCTAGTAGATTAATAGAAATGATAATATTACTAATACTTTTAGGAAAAGTATATTAAATTATACTCTTAAGAGATTCATAAATTCAAATTATATAACTATTTAGATAGAAAGATAAGTAATTTAAGTAGAATAGATAAATAAGTATTTAAATATTATTAAAATAAATAAGTATAGATTACTAAGGGTACTATTCTTTGTATAAATAGATAGGTATTAAAGTATATAGTAAAAAGAAAAGTTATTAGTATTAATTATATTATATTATAAGGTATATAGTAATTATATATATTATTATATACATAGTAGGATACCTTTTATATCCTATTAGTAATAGGTACTAGGTATTTAGTACTAGTTATAACTGACTATATAGTAATTAGTAAGTAATTATTATACTATAAATCTAGAGCTTTATATAATACCTTATAGTATATAATATAGGAATAATAAGAATGAATAACTAGAATACTACTTTATACTTATACAGTAAGATTATATATAATATATATTACCCTCTAGATAAACTAACACTATTATAATCCTAAAAAGGTTAAAACTATATAAAATTAAAAGATTCTTAAGAATATTTATAATATCTATAACTTCCTTAACTTTACGAACTTTTATTATATTTTAATTAATTATTTCTCTAGTTTTATAAAGCTTATTATATAATTAATATAAAAAGAAGTACTATTTTATTAAGATATTATATATTAATAAGTCTTCAAAATACTCAAGTATATGTTTATCTTAGAACTAATTATAGCTTAGTAAGATCTAGAATTATTTACATCAATAGAAGTAGATTACTGAGAAGTAATATTAAACAACTACTTCTTATAAGAAGATAGGAATAATATATTATAATTAATTACTTATTACTTGAATAAACCTATTCTAACTTGGTAGCTATTTATAATAAGAGCCTACTAATAATCAAAGCATTTCGAAATAATACATATTACATTATAAATATATATTATATTATATATTATATAATGTAAATACAAATACATTACATATATTTGTAATGTATTAGGACTTTTACCTAATATATGTATCTGTATTTGTAATATAAAAGTTTAAAAGAATCTATATTTATATTATATTACAAATACATATAATTGTACTAATAATATTTGTAATACATTATATTTTGAGTAATATAAAAAATAGATATATTGAGATATATATTTAACAGACTCAGTTTATTTTATATAGAGATTTACCGTTAATATTGAGATATATGGAGATTTATATTTCTTGGATTCTTTAGATTAAAACTACTAAATTATAATAATACTTTGAAATTTGATTTATGTATTTTAATATAATATAATTCCTTTAATTATAACAGTTTAGAATTACTTAGAATTTACATTATTTATAATATTAAGAATATTACTAATCTTAATAACCTTCAATCAATATATTATATTACAAATAATACTAATACAATGTATATATTTTTATCTGTAATATATTAGAAATTTTAACATTTCAAATATAAATACATATAACAGCTATTACATCTAATATATTACAAATATATGTATTTGTCATTGTAGTAGATGTATTTATATTATCGTAATGCTCTGCTAATAATTAGAGTATATTTAAAAATATGTTTAGTAAAATTACAGAATATAATACAACTATTTATCATTCTCTCTGATTATAAAGTTTTGGAATATTTCAAAAGTTATAAGTATATCTTGAAATAATAGATTAAATGAGTAGAAAGCTTATTAGAATTTAACTTTATTTGAAAATACTATTTATATGACCTTATAATATATCCTAATATTCTTTCTGAATAAAACTAAAGTAATATGATAAAACTAAAACTCCTAATAAAAATCTTTTAACCTTTTTAAATTAACTCTAAAAGTAAAAAGTAAGTTCTCTTTAATATTCCCAATTTATAATATATAAATAGAAAGGAACTAGGAAGGAGCTATATAAATAGAAGATATTTACTTATATATTACTAATAAATTACTAGATAGATATATATATTGTAAAACACTATATTATTAATATTATAAGACTAAGTAAATATAGTAATACTAGTATATGAGATCTATTTGGAAATAATCTACTAAATAGTAAGGATATTCTAATTAGAAGTTTGAATATAGATATAAATAACTAGTTATATAATAGGGAGGAATAGTAGTTTATTATATTAGAGTTAAATTGAAGTCTTTAAACATAAGCTATTAATAATTATAATCTTCTAAATAACTTATAACTCCTTAATCTTAAGTTACCTTAATATTAACTTACTATTTATAATAGTTTTATAGGACTAGTATTAAAATAGTATATGAAGGAATATTACATATTTTATCTGAATATATAATATTTACTAATATTTATATAAAACTTAAAAATATAAGAAAGGCTTCTTATAACTCTTGTTAATTCCTATCAAATCTTAATTGTAAACTTTTATTAACTTTATAATAAAGCTACTATTTATTATAAAAATAGATTTAAAATTCTGTATAGTAGTTATAAGTTAGCTATTTAAATATATCTGATAAGAAGTTATAATATTCATATTTACTAAAGTTTATATAAAGAAGTTTTAAAATACCTAATAGTAGTTCTATAATCTTTCTATATTAATTATTAATTATTATGGTTAAGATGAAATTAATATCCTTTAGATAATATTATAGTAGCTAATAAGAATATAATAACTATTATTAATACTATTCTACTTCTAGAAAAATAGTAAAATAGAAGAAGTAATACTTAAGATTTGAATATTTTTATAAATATACATTACCTTTCTATAGTCAAACTAAGTAGCTTATATTACTATTCACTAATCAGTATTAGATAATAAGAATTCTTTAGTTATTAGAATTAGTTTTAATAGGTTTCTAAATACATTTAATATTATACTTATTTTATATTTTCAAATAGTAGAACAAATTACTTATTGTATCTTAAGAATAATATTACTATAGCTTAAGTAGTAATAATATATACACAATTGAATAATAAGATAAATACTAATAGAATATAAGAAATAGCTAAGAAGTTTTAAATTAGAGATAGAATATACCTATTATTATGCTATATTAAGATAAATTGACTAAATAAGAAATTCAACTAAATAACTTCTAAATATTGGATTATTAATGTATTAAATTTACTAAATATTATATTGAATATCCCTATAAATATCTACCTAATATCCTATATTAATCTTATTAAGTAAATAGAAGATAACCTATTACCATCCTAGTGATTTATAGATATATATCTTAAATCTATTCTAATTCCTGTTAAGAAAGATGGTAAAACTTGAAAAGAATATAAAATTAAAAGGATATTAATAATAAGTAATACTTCAAAGTAAAAATATAATAATAATATATTAATAAATAGAACCATTCTAATATCTTAGTATAAAAACTATAGAAAGCCTTCTTAATAATAAAACTATATTACAGTTTAAATTATAATATAAAGATATTAGAAGAAGTAAGAGATTGATATTAATTTTTTAATATTGAAAGTTATAGGTTAAAAGTTAAATAATATAATAGTCCTTAAGAGATATATATAAACTACTATAAAAGTTACTTTTGAAATACTAAATAAATAAATTAGATAATAAGATCAGTGTTATCTTATCCTTCTTTATACTTCTAATATTCCTCCTCTCCCTTATTAGTATCTTATTCTTCTTCTTCCTTCTTATTAAGAATAATAATAAATATTACTTATTTAAAGGTAAAATATTATTAATACTACTAAAAGCTAATTATTATATAATAATAATAAATAGGCTAATTAATATGAATAAGATTAAAGATATAATTATAATATTAATATAATATAATATAACTACTAGAATATATTATAACATCTTATTATAAATAGATTAATATAATAGAAATAGGAAAAGGGAAAGAGAGAAACTTACTATTATTTATATAATATTATTTAGATTAATAAAAATCTATTTAGGAGTAATAATAGAAATAAGTTCAAAAATACTTTTAATATATAAAGAAGAAGTAGTAAATATAATGGTAATATAGGCTAGAACTACTTACTAAGTATAATAGGAATAGTTATTATAATATTAAAATATAGTAGAACATTTGAATAAAAAGGTAGAAATAGAATGCTTTTTAATCTTATTCTTCCTATTTATAATTATAACTTTACAAATAATAGTATATTCATTAAATATAACTAGGTAATTAACTAAAAAGCTAATAATATATAGTTTAAAACAAATAATAAAGAAGTAAGAGCTCTATTTATACTTATTCTTTAACTTTAGATATTTATAATAAACTTAATTATAACTTAATATATAAGTCTAAGAGAAACTACTCTTATTATACTTAAAATATATAAGAATAAGTATAGTATAGAGTCTTCTAAGTAGTCATACTAGGATTATATAAAGCCTAACTACTCTAGTTATATATATTCAAATACTTCATTCTAATTTAAATAGATTATACTTTTTCATAACCTATATTCAGACTATATATTATATTATTTACTTATTATAATTATAAGCCTTAGAATATTTAATTACCTTCTAAACTACTTTTAAATGATAAATATAAAAGAAATCCTTTTTATTCTATTATATTGGGTTTTTAATAAAGCACTAAAAATGGAATATTAGCTATTAATAACCTTGATATAATAATAAAGTTATTTGATAGTTCTAATTTTAACTATTAGTATATTATATTATAATTCTATATAACTAGTTAAAATATTTAGTAGTATATTAATCTAGATATAGAACTAGATCTTAATATCTTAAAACTAAATAATCCATTTAACTTTAATAATAAGTTTATCTAAAGAATTACTACTTAGTAGATATCCAAAAATATAAAGCTTTTTACTCTTCCAACTAAAGGTATTTTAAACTACTATATAATAGATCTTATATTTTAAATAGTCTAAAACTCTAATTATAAAAAAATAAAAAAATATAATAGTATAATTTAGATATAAGTTAAACTAACTTTTAATAATAACTTACTAATATTTACTTAAAAGGAATACCTTAATAATAATAATATCTCTCTTTAAATTCTTCTAAGAGTTTCAAAATAGTAGTATATCTAGAATAATTTAGTTATATAGTAATAAGTTAGAATAAATTATAAGAAGATTCCTAAAAGGCTAATTAATTATATCTAGTTTAATATAGTATAATACGTAGTATGTTATCTACTTTTAAATAATTATATATTAGATTTTTAAATTCTAAAAACGTCTTTTTTATGAAAAAGTAACTTTAAATACTTAATTAATACATTTAACCTGATTAAACTACAACCTAATATTAAAATATTATTAAAAGAAAAACTCTAAATTTAAATATTCATAGTTTAACCAAGTATAAAGAAATCTTCTCTACTTTATCGTATATTAATAAAGTCTTAATAAAAGGCTATAGGAAAATACTATTTATATTAGCTACTTTTATAAACAAATTAAATAAGATATCTTAGCTAAACCTAAAGTGTCTATATGATTTCAAAAACTACTTATACCTTCTAGAAAGCTATAAATATATTAAATATACTATTATAAACTTATATACTAGATTTCTATATATTTAGATAATAGTTACTACTCGAAATAGTATTATAGATAGAATAAATAATTTGGAACTCTTTATTCTCTATTAGAAACTAGTAATAAAAAGATAACTAAACTCTAGAAAATATATTGATAGAACTAAAGAAATACTTTTAGATACTTTAAAAGCTAAAATAATTCTTTTAAGTAGTGAGTCTAGCAGTAGTAGCTATTATCCTTCTAACTTATTATATATTAATATTAACTTCTTCTTTCTTAAAGAGTTAACTAAAATCCCCCCTAAGATCTTTTTGACTATTTAGAAATCTTACTTATTTTTAATAAGTATAATATTTAATAATTATAAAGTAGTTTATATTACTAATTTAATAGATTTTTCTAAAAAGAGATCTGCTAAATTAAATAATAAGATAGATATAGGTTAATATAGTTTAACTAATTGCTTTATAATTAGATGAAATACATAAGTAATTAGGAATATTTTTAATAGTTTATATAGGAAGAATATATTAGACTTAATATTAAATAATATGATTTATATTAATAATTTCTATACTAATATTATTTTTGAAACTCTACTTCTCAGTAAAACTAAAATTATATATATAAGTTTTAATTATATTTTTAGATTTAATTTATTTAATTAATCTATTATTATAACATAATCATTTAAAGAATATAGCTTGATATTCCTTAAATATAAACTGATTTTAAATTATCTTATAGTCTATTTAAATAGTTTAAGTATTATTATAAAATCTCTAAGTATATTATTCTCTCAACTTCATTTAAAAAAAGCTTTACTAGAAATATAATCTAATAATACTTATAGTATATCACGTATTCAGCCCCCTACTTAGTAAGTAGCCTTACATAACACCTAGTATTAAATCTCTATAATAAAAAAAAACCTAGTAATATACTATAGCCTATATATATCTCTATAGGTAAATATAGTAAAAAGGACCTAGTAGTATAGCGTTTAGTTTAGACTTAGCTTTAACTTAGAAATAAGTAATATAAAGTAATAGAGTAATAACTAGGTATATAAACTCATTAGTATAAACTACATAATAGTCTCTATAGTAGTAGCTTTAAAGTATTGAACTTACTATAGCAATACTTATAATATTAACTCACACTAGATAGAATACTACTAGCGTATCTTAATAATACTAGCCTTATAGATAAAAGAGAATAATAGACTACTATAGACTAGCTTTCTCTATAATAATATTACTACTAATAATAATAATAATAATAAGAACGCAGACTACCCCTAGCTACTATTACTATACTTAACCCCTATAACTTTAATAGAAATATTAATCTTATTAAAATTATTGATAACTATGAGGACTATAGCTACTTTTATAAAAGTCTAAATAAATTAGTATTATATAAAAGTAACTTTACTACTTTCCCTAGCTTTCTTAAAATAACTATAGCTAAGTTTAGCTTTAAAATATTACTAATAGATAAAGCTATTAGTATAACTAAGAAGTATAAGATTAAAAGAATAAAAAAGAATCTAATATTTAAAAGTAGGATATTTAGTAATAATTCTGAATATTTTGAATATATATTAGAAGTAGCTTGTTAGGTATTACTTCGTTCCGAAAGGGTATATATGTCGAAATCTATAGTAGTTGTCAGCTTAAATAATACTTATAAATAGTACTTTTAAGTAAAATACTTTAATTAGAATATTCTTAAGTATTTAATCTTCAATACTTAAGAGGTAAGAATTATAAAGCTAAAATAGCTAAACTACTTTTATTATATAAAAACCTATTCTTAATAGGTTATTTCTAGATAAACTTTAGAGTTATACTTAGTTTACCTATTTCATTATATTACTTAAGATCTATTTAACTTTCCTAAAGCTTTTAAAAGTAACTCTTAGGTATTTATTACGAAGGATAAATTTTCAAACCTTTTCTTTATATTTATATTACTTAATGAAACCTATAATTTAATCTTTTAAATACTAAGAATATTTAAAGGTTAGGTAAAATAATAGAGAGGTTCTTTAATATATGAGATTTAATAGAATATTAAAAGAATTATAATAATGATTAATAGAGAAACTAGTTACTAAGTATAAATAATAGAATAAAAGATCGATTTCAAACTATTTCTTTCTTATACTAAAAAGCTGGTTAGAATAAGTAAGTATATTAGAAAAAAGCGAATTACTTAAGGAATAGAAATATAAGAAGCTATAAGACTAATACCTAAATTCTAAGTAGAATTACTTCAAATAATTACTATACTATATAATATATCTTTAAATACTTAAAATAACTAGAGATTACTATATAAGATCCAAGAAACCTAGTTTAAATAGTATTTTTATTACTAAGTACTACAATATACTCTAGGTTTTTATCAAAGTTTATAACTTTCCTAAGGATAGGTTTATACCTATAAATATTAAGTATATTTAATTAAGAAATATTATAAATAAAATATTATAAAAAGGTTATTTAAAATTAAATCTAAAGGATATATTGAATACCTAGTAGGTTATATTCTAAATACTTATAGTATCTATAAGATCTAGACTTTTATTCTCTAGAAAATTATTATTACTTAAAATATTAAATTCAATAAAATAAGATTTTACTTAAGATAAGAATTATATAGAATATTTGTAAAAGAAGGTATAAAATTACTAATTAAGTTAATTATTAAAGAAGAGACTTTATTTTTAGAATGTTTAGAGATTTTAAAATAATAAGAATACTTAATAAAAGAACTTTTTTTCTACTAGTTATCTTATTAATACTAGAAATAACTTAGGATATTAAGCTAAGCTTAGAATTAGTCTTAAAGATGAATAAGAAAGGTTTAATTATATCTAAACTAATATTTAAACTATTAGGATTAATTTAAAACTTTAATTAATCCTTATTAGAAGAAGTAATTCTTAATAGTAGTTAGAATTTAGGAAGTATATAGAAAAAAAGAGAACTAGATAGTATACTTAAAGTTGAAGATCTAGCTGATTAAGAAGGAATACTTACTTTAAATAAGTATAAAGGTAAACACCTTAAGATTTCTATTTAACTGATTCAAAAAAGACTAAAATATAGCTTTAAACTTCAACTAATTGATATAATACGTTTAACTATTTAAAATATAAACTAACAATATATAGTAAATCAATAACATAGTATATAGTCTAAACATAAATTATTAAAAGATATAATCTATTCAAACTAGAACAAAGCGCTTAAATATATATAAATAAAACAATTAGACTTTATATAAACCTAATATAACTATCTAATAAACTCTATACTATACTTATTCTTATATACCCCCCTAATAATAAAACTACTAGAGATAACCATATACTTTATGAATCATTCCAAATAATATACTATTATGAATAGAAACAAATAAATATTCCTGAACTATACTTTAGAATACTTAAAGAAAAGAAATAATTCGTTATAATAAACCTATTATAATCTATTATATATTCAACCATTCTTTATATTATTTTTAACAAAAATAATTAATGAACTCTATCCAAAATTATTATTTATTTAATTTTTAAATACTATAAATAATCTTTTTATTATTCTTTTACCTACTAATTTCTTTCTATTCCTATAATTTAATACTTTTAATAATCATTTTCTTATACATATTGATAATATATATTAATAAGATAGATTCTATATATTAACTTCTAATGTAATAATAATCTTTAATTATTACTAATTATTATAGACCTAAGCTTTAGAGTTTATATAAAACATTACTATTAGAGCTCTATATAACTACTACTTCTTAGTCTAGTAAAAAGTTTTCACCTTAAATCTAAACTCTTTAAGTTTATTATAATACTATTAAAATACTATTAAAATATCTCTCATAACTAGTTTCTAATATTAATAAACTTCTTATTTAAATTAAATCTAATAATAAATAATAAGCTATATAAGAGAAATAGAAAATAGTAAAGAATAATAATAAATACTAATACTATAGAACTCCTAATAAGGGTTCTAATAGACTAATAATAGACTAATCTAATAGAAAATAAAAACTAATTTTTTTGAGAAGTTCTTATATAGTTCTAATAAGACTATAAAGTAGTTTTATAAGTAATATAAGTATTTTATATAAAAAAAAGCTACTCCTTATTAATACCCCTTTTAATAATAATGCTTTCTACTTCTTTGAATAGAAAATAATTATATAGTATAAGTTAAGAATTAATTAAGTTTTTAATAGAAGATTAGAAGATTTCTAATAGTTCCTATAAATAAGCCTATTACTTAAGATTTAAATATAAATTAGTAACTTTTATATAATATAGAAGTTTTAATATATTAAGGATATTAATATATTTCTCTAGTATCTTACTAAGTACTATAAGAACCCCTATTATAATACTTAAGCTTTTAAGAAGATTTATTATTTCTATTAGGAATTTAAATAGATATTTACTAAGTCTTTTATTAAGTTTAAATTAATTATAAAATAGCTAGGGGGATATTCCTAAATAGGAGATATATAGCTAAATTATTTCTAACTAGTTTTCTCCTATCAAATTTACATAACTACTATTAGCTATAATATTAACTAGATAGACTACTATATTATAATCTAATATTACTATATAAGTATAATAGATTTTAAAAGTTTTAATATAGAGTTATAGAATTATAATAAGTTATAACTTCTATTCTAATTAGAGCTAGTAGTTATTTAGAATAAGAATATATAGATAATAAGTATAGAAGTAACTTAAGCTATGTTAATATTTAGTTACCTTTGCTCTATACTTAGAATAGTATCTAAGCTCTTTACCCTATATATAGATTTAACTATAAACTTTACTTAATAATAGTATTGATACTAATACTAGCTTATAACTAGTTAAAATAGTAATAAAATTACTTATTATTGTAGATAATTATACCCCTAGGTCTAATATTTAATTCTATAGTAATAGAAGACTTCGTAGTAATAATTAGGAAGAGCTTTATTAAGACTAAAGCTTAATATATATAGTTAAGAGGAATTATTAAGATTATAGAGTTGAGAATTTTCTTAAACCTTTTGAAAATAAGATAGAATAGAATACTTATAAGAACTAGGCGTTCTATAACTTACTATTTTTCTATATTTTTTATAATAGATTTGAAATCTTTTTAAAATCTATATAGCTATTTATAAGAAGAGAAGTATTTAATAAGTATAGTAATATTCACTTATAACTCCTACTA
This sequence comes from Colletotrichum orbiculare MAFF 240422, assembly GCA_000350065.2. Taxonomy (NCBI): domain Eukaryota; kingdom Fungi; phylum Ascomycota; class Sordariomycetes; order Glomerellales; family Glomerellaceae; genus Colletotrichum; species Colletotrichum orbiculare. The sequence continues at coordinate 395,746 of AMCV02000046.1, read as the reverse complement.
TTAAAGCTATTAGTTTATTAGATTAAACTTTAATGAAATTATCCTAAAAGTTATAGTTAATAAGTAATTTATAGATGTTTAAAATATAATTATCTAGTTATCCTATAAGTTATTATACTAAGCTAAAAGCTTTAGGAACTAGGTATTAATTAGATAATACTCTAATATTAATATATTATTATAATACTAATTACTAAATATTTTGGAGTATTATAATGATATAATTATAGGAGTTTTAAAAGCTATTAAGCTATATTAAGAGTATTTATATCTATATAAATATTATTTATATATTAGTTGTATTTAATTAATATATTAAGATTATTTACTAATAAGAATAAGCTAAGTCTTACTATATTTATATAGAGATTATAAGTTAGCTTATATTAATAGTAGAGAACTTTTATATTAGTAGTATAAAGTTTTATCTTAAGAATAGATAGGATTTAGTCTAAAGGATATTAAGGTTATAGATATTAAAATTATAATAAATATTTAAATAGAATACTTACAGTTAGTAGTAATTAAATATCCTAAGATATTTAAATTATATATAGCTGTAAAAGTATAAAGGTATAAGGTTATTATAGAAGGAGTTATTATTTATTTGTTATTAAAAAGGTTGATATAGGGTAGGTATACTAGTTATAGCTATAAGAGGTTTAGCTTTAGATTAACTAGGGGCTAGTTATAGTAGTTAGTAGGGGGGTAGGAAGGCTAAAGTTATACTTTAGGGGGCAATATGTCTACTAATAGTTATAGTAGAAAGCGAGCTATTAGTTCTTCCTACTATCGTAATATTAATATAATATTATTATAATATTATTCCCTCCTACTATAATAAGCTGAATAGATAAATAGTTATAACTAATAGGTTCTAGTTAATTCTTATTATAAGTATATATAAAGCTTATTAAGTAGACTCTTTAGTTATATAGATATATATACAAACTAGTACTTATATATATTATAATACTAAAGACTATTTTATTACTAAATATAAACTATACCCTACCTACTTACGAATATCTTCTCATATTAATATTTAAACTTTATAATTAAATACACAAACTATAAATAATAAGGAAAAAACCTAGTTTTTTAAAAAAGACTCCCTAAGGGGGAAGTTAGTATAATTACTCGTAATAATACTATAAAAATAGATAAAACTAGAGAAATACAGAGATAAATAAATAAGCTACTTTTTTTAATCTCTATATTAATATATAATAAGTCTTCTATCTCTATCTAAATTAATAATAGTTATAATTATTATAGAATACTTAGTAAGAATTCTATAGAATAGTAAAACTTTATATTAATTATATTACTATAATTATACTAATTAGATACTATTCTAAGTACTTATTAGGAAACTTATATTACTATAATAATTAGAATAAATATTAATCTTAATAGCTAGATATCTAAAGTTTTATTTTATATAATCCTAAGAATAATACATCTAACTATCTTTAGGAAGCTATAGTTATAATAGAGAAGGATTTTAAATCTTATAAGGAATAAATTAAGGAGAAATATAGTTAGTAACCTAACTATTTAAACTAATAGTAATATACTAAAAGAAGTATATATAGATAGATTTATGAACTTTATTAAACTACTAATTATAATATTATCTAGTTTAAAAGAAGGGGGATATAAATAGTCAGTAACTAATTTAGTATAAATTAATATAGTTTTAGTAACTTTATTACTAATTATATTAGACTAGCTGATATTTATATTACTTATTATTTATATTCTTTTTATAGACTTATTTAATAAGGATAAGACTTTTAGCTTCTTATCTTACTAAAAGTCTCTTAATTATTATCTTTAATTTAAAAGAAACCTAGATAAAACTAAACTAGACTTATTATAAGAACTATTTTATAATATATTAAAAAATATATATTTAAAGTTTAATATTAAGTTATAAACCTAATAAATAAGAGTTAGATCTAAGCGAACTTATTTATAGCTAAGATATTTATTCTTTCTATTTAGAAGTTTAGGGGAAAATAGTAGTTCTATATGGATCATTAAACTTTTAATACTATTCATATTTATAACTATTATTTCTTATTATTAATTAAGGAGATATTATACTTATTACCTAAAGTAATATAATTTATAAAAATAAATATCTATGTAGTTTTCTATAAGATTTAGATTATAGAAAGGGATAAATATAAAACTATTTTTAGATATACTTTAGTTTATTTAGATAGCTTGTTACTTTCCTTAGGCTAATAAATATATTTATAATATTTTAATAATATATTAATAATATATTTTAAAGTATTCTTAATAACTTTATTATAATTTATCTAAATAATATTCTTATTTATAGTTATAAGTTAAAGAATAGTTATAAAGATAGAGTTAAATAGGTCTTTAAGTAGTTATAAAAAGCTAGTTTATATTTAGACTTAGAGAAATATGAATTCTTAGTAAAATAAATTTAGTATTTAGGTTTTATTATTAAAATAAAGAAGGGTATTTACTATAAGTTTAAAAAAGTTAAAGTTATATAGGAATGAGAAGTTCTCATGAATATTTATAGTATCTAAAGTTTCCTTAACTTTATAAACTTCTATTATAATTTAATTAACTACTTCTCTAGCTTAATAGAACTTCTTATATAGCTAATATAAAAAGAAATACTATTTTATTAGGATATTATATATTAATAAGTATTTAAAATACTTAAGCTTATTTTTATATTAGAATTAATTATAGCTAAATAGGATTTAGAATAATATATAATAGTAGAAAAAGATTACTTAGGAGTAATATTAAGTAATTACTTCTTATAAGAAAATAGAGATAATATATTATAACTAATTACTTATTATTTAAGTAGACTTATTTTAACTTGGGAGAATTATACTATTTATAATAAAAGACTCTTAGTAATTATATTATATCTAAAAGTATAATTAGTAGGTTTATAAAATATAATAAAGCTATTTACTATCCTATCTAATTATAAAACTTTAGAATACTTTATAAACCTAAAACCTATTTCAGAATAATAAGTTAAATAAGCTAAAGCTTTATTAAAGTTTAGTTTTATTTTGAAATACTACTTAAGTTACTTTATAAAGTATTTTAATATTTTCTCCCGATAAAATAAGATAATATAATAGAACTAAAGTTTTTAATATAAATCCTTTAACCTTTCTAAGTTAACTTTAAAGATAAAAGTAAGCCCTATTTAATACTTCTAATTTATAAAATATAGATAGAAAGAAGTTAAGAGGGAATTATATAAATAGAAAATACCTATTAGTATACTACTAGTAAATTACTAGATAAGTATACTATATTCTAAAGTATTATATTACTAATATTATAAAACTAGGTAATTATAGTAATATTAGTATATAGAATTTACCTAAAAGCTATTTATAAAGTAATAAGAATATTCCTATTAGAAGTTTTAATATAAATATAATAGTTAATTATATAGTAAGAAGGAATAATATTCTATTATATTAAAGTTAGCTCTAAGTCTCTAAATATA
>AMCV02000046.1:349834-370778 GCA_000350065.2 Colletotrichum orbiculare MAFF 240422 | reverse complement strand
TTAATATATAACTTCTACTTCTTCGTCTTATATTTTAAAAATAATACTTTTAGTTTTATAAATATATATATTAATAATACTTTTAGTTTCTTAGATACTATTTTCTTATATTAAAAAAATAAAAAACTCTGAAAAACTTTATTTCAAACTAAACCTAAGATATTCCTCTTAAAAATAGTATTACTAATATTTAATAGAGGTATCTTATTATTTAATAGTAATACTTTCTATTTATACTAAAAGTACTTAAGTCAAAGGCTTACTTTTATTAATATATATGTAATACTTATAATGTTTAAAAGAATATATATCGAATAATATATATATAAAGTATATTTTATCTTAATATACTAACCTGAAGTATTCTTTAACCTTTCTTATATAATATTAAAATAATAACCCTTAAGCGATAATACTACTATACTTAATAAATACTATAAGTAGTAAATTAAGTATTTTAACTATAGTTTTAATTTTATACTACTTAATCTTTTTAAAATATACTTCTATACTTTTATTAATAGCTTATTTACTAATAATACTAATTTTTTATTTTAACTAAGATTTATAATAATTTTAAATTAAGAGATTATTACTAGTAATAACTAGTTTGATCTTTATAGTAATTTTATATATTATTCCTCTATAAAAAATAAAAGAATTACTAGGAGTATATTTATTTTAGAGATTGATATTATAATAGTTAGTATAGATTTTACTTATACTATAGTTATATTACTTAAGAAGATCTTTTTATATTTAAAACTCCTTTAGATCTTAACTATTATATATACTAACTTATATTTATTCTATAAATACTTTATGAAACTTAGTATTATTAAAGAAAAAAACTTTATAATTAATATTATTGTTATAGAATGGTTTCTGGAGATTACGTACGCGCGTACGGCTACGTAATCAGCCGTCCCATCACTACAAAAACCTATAAATAGCAATCACGCACAGAAGCCTTCTTTACTCACGTATTAATATTTATTAAATAAAAACTATCTTTTGGCCAATTACGGTTTAAAAAAGGCTTACCTAGCTAAAAAGGGTAGTACTAACTACTTATTACTATTTATTTTATAATAAATAGTAGTATGACTAATATAACTATTTAAGTAATAAGGCTATAGCTTTAACCTATTTTTAATAAGGCTATTATAGCTATTTGTAATAAGGTATTAAAAAGCTATAGCTAAATCGTACTATTTCTACTAAAAATACTATAAAGTAAGAGTTATTCTATTATTAAAAAGAGTAGTATTTATTATATACGTTTTATTTATAAAACCCCCTTCTATTAATTTAAAGAGGTAGGAACTTTAGGCTCAATAATAACTACTTTCCTCAATTTCTTCTTATTAATTATATTATTTTTATCTAATTACTAATCACACTAATTAGATAAGCTAGATTAGTATCTAGACTTCAGCTTAAAAGTAGGGTAATAATGATAATATTATTACTTATTAACTACAGTAAGTATTATAGTAGTTCATATTATAACTACTACTATAGTGACTACTATAATAATTAATATTATTAATACTACTTACTATATATAATATTTATAGTAGTTATACTACTTCTAATAATAATAGTAATTATACTTCTATGCAATCTATATAAATATAGAGTAGTAGAGGTTATGTTTTTATATAAGGTAAGAGTAGTATTAGTACCTACTTTCTACCTAATTAGGTTTATTATAATGATAATAATAATACCAATAATAAAAATAATAGCCTAAGACTTACTTTTACTGATAAGGTATATGATTCTGAAAACTCTGAAGATAATAATATTTCTAATACTCCTAAAAGTAATATTAATAAGATAAGTACTAGTAACTATAATATACTTAATAATTATAATAATAATAATACTCCTAATAATTATATTAGTAATAATATAGTAAGTACTAGTAATAGTAGTAGTTACTTAGAATATGATAATTTAGACTAAATAGAAGGTAGGACTATAAAAATGTAGCTTTTTTTTAACTAGAGGTAATTATTATAGAATAGTTTCTAGGGATTACGTATATATATATAGCTATATAATTAGCCGTCTTATTACTATAAAAACCTGTAAATAGTAGTTATATGTAGGGGCTTTCTTTCCTCACGTATTAACATTTATTAAATAAAAACTACCTTTTGGCTAATCATAGTTCAAAAAAGGCTTGCCTAGCTTAAAAGGGCAGTACTAACTACCTCTTACTACTTATTTCGTAATAATTATAGTTTTGAGGTAGTTATATAGATATTATAAGTTCCATAAAATATAGTAGATCAATAAAGATAATAATATTATTAATACTTCTATAAAAAGTATATTAAACTATACTTTTAAGAAATTTATTAATTTAAACTATATAACTATTTAGATAGAAGGATAAGTAATTAAAGTAGAGTAGATAAATAGGTATTTAAATATCTATAAGATAAAAAGATATAGATTGCTAAAAGTACTATTTCCTATATAAATAAATAAGTATTAAAGTATATGGTAAAAAGAAAAGTTATTAGTATTAGTTATATTATACTATAAAGTATATAGTAACTATATATACTACTATATATATAGTAGTATACCCTCTATATCCTACTAGTAATAAATACTAGGTATTTAGTACTAGCTATAGCTAGTTATATAGTAATTAGTAAGTAATTACTATACTATAGATCTAGAGTCTTATATAGTACCTCGTGTTATATAATATAGGAGTAATAATAATAAATAGTCAGAACACTACTTTATACCTATATAACAAGATCACATACAGTATACATTACCTTCTAGATAAACTAACACTTTTTTACTTCAATAATTAAGGAAATAGATAGGTTTATATATTTTAATATTAAAGTAAATATTATATATTAAAGAAAGTAGATTTACTAGTTAGATTATAATTCTTATATTATTTAGAATGTAATATATCATAAATATTATAGTTACAATTTGATTTAATCGTGATATAATATAAATACATTTTTTTAAATCTATTATACTATAAATATAACTATATATACTAGGAAAGAATCCTAATATATTATAAGTATATATAATATATTTATAATAGTAATATGTATTGTGTAATGTAATATGTATTTGTAATGTATTATATATTATTTCGTAATGCTTTACTTATAGATTATAACTATAAGAAGTTTAATTGAAAGAGAATAAGAAGTTAATTAAAAAAAATCAATAGAGAGTAGGAAGACTAAAGCTAAACTCTAGAAACTAGTATTTATAAAGAGTTATAATAAAAAGTAAGCTATTAGGTCTTTCTATTATATATTATTTTACTATTATAAAACTATATATATCTTATCTAATTAATATTCTAATTATCATAAGACTCATAAATAGTCACTATATATAAAGTCTACTTTCTTAAGATATTTAACTCTTTATAATAAAACGATATTTTAGCTACTTGATAGACTTTGTATAGCTTACTTAGTTTTAATAGATTATATTAACTCTTTATTACTACTAGATTTATAGTACTATTTATATTATATTTGAATAAATTCTTTGAAGTTATCTTAATAAATGTAGAAGTCTTTTATATAATACTTTTTATTTATATTACTATTTATTTAAGTTCTAATTTCAACTTCATAAACCTAGTAGTACTCTTATAGCTACTAGCTTAACTTTGGAACGCATAGTCTTTTTAATCTGCAACGCGGCGTATTACCAAAATGCTATCGTAATACTAGGAATCCCTTAAGTAAGCTGATGTGGGACTGAATCTGCCTTCGCCGCTGTCTCCCGAGACATGTCAACGAGCAATCGCAGAAGAGGCTGCCACTCTTCGGTACCACTACCCTGAACCCCGGCTACAAACTCACGTCGTTGATCGTGCTTTCGACCTTGTCCATCACTTTTTCTGTACAGCAAGTCTGGGCTGTTTCAGTGTGCAATATCCTTCCCACCTATCGCTGCACCATCGCAGCCGTACTTCGGTATTTTGTCTTGTCGCGTCGGTGAGGTCATGGCCAGCAGAGATGGGCCCAACGGCCCTCGCAAGAAAACTATTACCTACGGCAGGACCTCACGAAAGCGGCCGATACATACTTTCCTTGAGCTGAGCAACGATTCGCGACATCCTGTCAATGAGCATTCGGGCTCTACTCCCACAATATCTGATGATCCGACTGGAGATGCCTGCGATATACCCAACGACGAGCAGATGCCCCACTCGACGGCGCGACGAGCCGCTTCCTCGGCATCTCACCCTCGCGATGGCAAATCCTCAGACGCAGGAAGCTTCAAGAAGAGGAGAATACCAGCAGCAACAGTTGCCAATAATGACCGCACTGCCGGAACCGGGATGCCTGCTGCTCTCAACCAGTCGACTACGACACCGGTTGTCCGTCGCCTCAAACCATCGCCCCGGCTTGCTCCCAACACCTCTTCGCCGCCCGTCGCGCTGTGCGAGACGGAAACACCCACATCCGCCGCTGCGATCTCTTCCGCTAGAACGCAATGCATTCCGAAGCCTAGATGGTATGAACAGGCACGATTGCCCGCTTCGAAGATTGATCAGTCCCTTGACGTCAGCTTGCAGCTGGAGATGGTAGACGGGGGTGGGGCTCGAAGGCCCAGTCTGGACTCAGAACCGACCATGCAGCGTTTCAAGTCGATCCTCGAAACGGCGGCTGAGGTGTCCAGTCGATCTTCCGGAAGAAGGCGTGTGCGTCTCATCGACCAACTGGCGGCACAAATCGAAGACTTTTACGAATCGGACTCCGGCGACTCTCGTTTGTCAGAGGGTGTCGACGGTCATCCAGTACGATCACCTGCTGTAGTCACCAAGCTGGTTGAGCCAGTAGGGTCGACCCCCAAATTACCTACTCGGCCTAAACCACTGGCAAGTACCAGAAAGCTCAGGTCCACATACGGAGAGCATAGGTCTCTCAGGCCGAATGAATCAGAAGAGGGTCTGGGCAACTACACGGCAATCTGTGATGACCAAGATAAGTTGTCACCGCCGCCCTCTCTGTCCAAAATGCCATCGTTCCCACTCGAAGAAGAGAGTTTGGACGAGGAGCTGTCTCCTACAGGTGGTATTATCGACATCCATGCGCTCAGGCAAGCCGGTGCCAATCATCGATTCGCAGACATGATGGTTGACTTGCTTGACCGCGTCGGCAGTCCTCAACCACCAAGCTCCCCCTTGTCACGCACACGCCGAACAGCGCTTCTGGAGCTTGCCAGCAACTTCCGGGACAAGGTCTACGTTCGTCAATTTCGAGATCAGGCCGCCAAAGATGCCCTATTCAAAGCCATTGGAGCTGAGGAAGACATTGTTTGCGGATTTGCTCTATTCTCGATTCTTCTGGTGATGTTCTCGTCACACTCGGTACCTCATCTTATTCCCCTGCTGCATACCGAAGGGATGGCGCAGCTGGCATTGAGGTTGTTTAACATTGAAGACGATATACTACGCTTCGCCATTCAACGCAGGACAAATCTGTCGAAAACCAGCCAGGCAACTTTAGGAGTAATAAAGTCCACAATACAACAGATTGACGTGTGGAAAGGGATGCCGCCGCCCGTGTTGTCGCCTCGCACGCTAGCTTTGAAGGCTATTTCTCAAATCTGCAAAGACAACGACAGCCCGGATACCCGGCAGATTCTCGCAAACCTGACTGACAGGTTGTTTGATTTCGTACACAACGGTTGGGAAGTCAGCAGGGATGACGGCATGGCTGTCACCGACGGGGGCATCGCGTTATGTCTCCTCGAAAGCTACTCCATTGCGGCGATGGAGTCTGACGCAGGGCCCATATGGACAAGCCGCCACCTCCCCGTTGTCGCGGACATGATTACATCAGCCATGGCACGACCAGTGATGAATTTTGGCGAGTTCGAATGCACCGCGCTGAAGCTTGCACTGAACACGACGAACAACAACCCGGCAGCGGCCAATGTTTTTAGCCGGGGCGAGTTGTTAAGTGTGTTGGCTGAAACTAGTCTAGGGGCCTTCGAGCTGCTCCAGCAGTCTGTCTGCAGCGGGGCGTTTTCAAAGGAAGTTTACGAGATGCTTATGCTTACACTGGGCATCTTGATCAACACATCAGAGCATTGTATTTCGACTCATGAATCCGTAGATGCTTGGCAAGCACAGAGTCGATCGCCGTTGAACAAACTGATGGATTTCTACCTAGATAATCGAGAATCATCTGTCATGGTAAGAAAACAAGCTGATCTCTCTCGTCACTGGAGACCATCAGGCTGACCAGTATCGATAGGCTGATTCCGTAGAAAAGACGTCAGTGGCGGTGGCTCATGGATATCTGGCAATTCTGCTTGGCTATTTATCGCTGGGTAGCCGCGTGCGACGACGCCTAGAGGAGAAAAGCCAAGGCAGTGGTACAACATATTTACTGAACTCGATACAGCAGTTCATGAACTTGCACGACAAGGTGGAGACTGACGAGATGACGACGAGCTTGCAGAGGCTTGTCAGTGAGCTGAGACACCGACGTCGAGCAGGATCATGACACAACCGGGAGCCAGATATGAGACCTCTGGAATAAAATTCAGAATTGGCGATTATGAAGACATGATCGGACGGTCGCAACGATATGACATGAGGATCGATGGATTTCAGGCCTTTGTGGCTTCACATTGTTCATATTCCACCCGTTAATGCGCAGCATAACACAAAGAAACGCAGGCGACTGGTCTAGCAGCATACAGAATCGGGATGAAATTTCAGGTATAGAGATCGGGAAAGTAGCCGGGATGCTTCGTAGCCCTCGTTGTTGATAAAGGCTGCTAGATCTATAGACTAGCTTGACTCTAGTGCCGGCGCTAGAAGAGGGAAGGCAGAGCCTAGTAATTAACTAAAGTACAAATAGTATTTGACTATTAATTAATTGCAGATAGGTCAATAAAACTAACTAATAGAAATTAGTTGAGTAATAGCAAATTAGAGAATTAGAAGATATAATTTTATTTTTTATAAAGAAAACTATATAAGATCTTTTTAATACATATTTTATTTTAAAAAATATAAGTTTAATTAATATTTAGTAGAAGTTTAAATTTATATTAAGATATTAATAGATATATTATACTATAATAAATATAAGAATTATACATATTCCTATTTATAAAGTTACTTTTTTTTATCTTATTATTGATAAGCTTGAGATATTTCGTATTAGTTATAGTTAAAACATATTATAATTAATAGGGAAGTATTATATTATAAATCTAAAGTTTTATATATTTCATAGTAATATTGGTTACGCTATACTATAGGGTATATAGTAACTATATATATTACTATATATATAGTAGTATACCTTCTACACCCTACTAGTAATAAGTACTAAGTACCTAATACTAATTATAGCTAAATATATAGCAATTAGTAAGTAATTACTATACTATAGATCTAAAACCTTATATAGTATGATATATTATATAATATAATAAAAATAAGAGTAAATAACTAGAATACTACTTTATACTTATATAGTGAAAATATATATAGTATATATTACCCTCTAGATAAAGTAATACTAATTAGTAATTAACCTTTCTATTATTACTATATAATAGATTAGTAAGGCTTATTATAATAGAAAAAGTAATTATAAAACTTTATATTTAAAGTCTATATAAAGTAGAGAATCGTAAGATTTATCATTTAGATACTTTAGACTACTCCTTATATTAAGACCTTACTAGAAGCTTCTATACTATATACTAACCCTTGAAAGAGACTATTATTAAAACTTGATTTAATAAGTTCTTATTATAATTTAAATCGATCCGAAGTATTCTATATAGTGATACTAAGACTTAATTTAATAAAGCCTTAGTATTTACTAATTAGACAATATTTAGTAAATATAATAACTTTTTTAGAGTTCTACTAGATTTTTATAATATTAAGGATTATAATATCCCTAGCCTCTTATATTTAAGCGATTTATATAACCTCTTAAAAATACTTCCTATTTCCCCTCTTATATAGACCTAGCTAAAAATAATAATCCTCCTATATTCTGTCTAATACTTAATTTTATTAGTAATACCTAGTATTACTCTTAAGATAGAAGAGCTTTTTTTAAATACTCCTAATACTATTAAGGCTATAATATTAAAAGTAAGTATTATATTACTTATAGAACCCCTTCTCTATATAGATATTAACTTCTTTGATAATATTTAAGAAATTAATTAGAATAACTCTTTAAGAGATAATACTTTTGAAATATTAACTTTCCTAGTTTACTATATAGCTCTCTACAAATACATAGAGATATATAATTAAGAGTTCTTTTAAATATTCTAGAAAGATTTTAAAGAATAACTTGAATTAATATAGTAACTTAGAAATACTATAATAGTCTACTATTTCAAAAACTGCTTTATTAACTATAGAATTAAATCTAATATAAATAAGGGTTATATTTGTGAAGTTTTCAACTAACTTATTAAGTAGGAAGATTTCGATGTTTGGAATAAAAATAATATTAATAACCTTAGGAAATAATTCCTAACTTTTTAGATAAATATTAAATACTTCCTAGACTTTCTTAAGGATACTATATTTACTAAATAATATATCAGGTTATCTTTCTATAAAGCTAAATCTGAGATTTAATAAGTAAAATTTATTATAACCTCTCTAAGAGTAGTTGAAAAGGGATAGTAATAATATAACTAGTTAGCTTTTATATTCCTTATATTAATCCTATACCCCTAGTTCTTCTTATTAGCTTTATTAATATATCGTCTTCTTAATATAAAGCTTCCCTATATAAAAGAAGTATACTATAAGTATAATAACTTATAGCTGTTAGAATAAATAGATATATAAGTAAATCGATAGTTAAGTTATTATTATAGATAACCGTGAAATCAGGAGAAACGTAATATGATAAAAGCAGTTTTCTTAATATGAGGACTTATTTAAAATATTCGTAATAATAATAGTTGAATAGAGGGAGAAACAGTAATTCGATTAATAGTATAATTAGCTATTTCTAATTATTATTCGTAGAGATATTATAGTTTTTATATAGAGGGTTTATTTCGGAGTTCTAGCTATACTACTAGAGTTCTAGCTATAGTTATAGTATAAAGGCTACTATAACTATAGTATATAAGATACTACAGTTATATTATATATATTTTAGCATAATACATAAGCTACTATAGCTATAATATATAATATACTATAACTATAATATATAGGGCGTTATGACTATAATATATAGAACGTTATAACTATAATATATATATTTTAATATAATATATAAACTACTATAGCTATAATTTATTATATATTATAACTTCAGCATACAAGCCAAAATATACTACATATTACAATATAGCTATAATATATTAACTATTATAATTATAATATACAAGATATTATAACTATAATATATATAACTTAAGCTACTTCTAATACTCTATAAAAAAGTAAACCTCTATACTTTTATTTTATTTACTTAAGAACTACTAAGGGTAAAAAAGTAAGATAGGTATATATTTATAGAGCGATCTTTATATAATTTACTTATATAGAAATATTATATAACTTCTTATTACGTCTATTAGAATAATAGAAATAAGAATTCTTTATATATTAGAATAAATTTAATATTCCCCTATAGAATATATTTCACTAGTATATAACTTACTTTTATTAAAGCTTATTAAACTTAATAAAAAGTAAAAAAAGAAGAATTTATGGAAAATTATAAAACCTAAAACTATAAAAAGTAAAAAAAGAAAAGTTTTTAAAATCTCTTTTCTTGAAATTTAGAAAAAATCTACTTAAATTTCACTAAGCTTAAAAGCTTAGTTAAAATATTAATTATATTATCTTCTATATTTATATAATATATAAAGATATTTTTATCTCTAATAAAATCTCTTATAAAGTAATATCTGATATCTATATATTTTACTTTTTTATAAAGTTTAGAATTTTCAAGTAGTTTCTTTACTATTAAACTATTTATAAGAATTTTAATTCTTTTATCTCTAAATAATCCTAATCTTTAATTTATATAATTATAATTATAATATAAGTAAGTTACTTCTTTATAGGTATCTAATAGAAGTATATTTGGCTTTATAAATAGATAAAACTAATATTCTTTGTTTTATAATAGAATAACTTATAATATTACTATTTCTTCCTAAATAGAAAATATAAAGAAAAATAGACTTTCTATTATTTAGATCTCTTACTTAATCTAAGTTAGTATATCTTATAATATTCTTAATAAAAGATATATCTTTATAGTTATAAGTCACTCTATATTCTTTATTATTATTTAAATAACCTTATATATAGTTAAAAGCTGAAGAACTTCTTTTATCTAAATTATAAGTAAATTAGAAATAAGTTTTCACTATAATAATAACATTAAACCTTATTTTTAAAGCTAAATATAATAGAGCTCCTATTTCCTATTAAAACTTTAAAATATCTTCTTTTAAACGTTTTTCTTTATTTTTAAATAGTTTTAGATTATTATCTATAGGAGTTTTAAGTTTATAAAAAGTTTCTTACTTATATTTCTCAATAGCTCTCTTAGTATATTTATTCTGATTAATAGTATAAATCTTTTCCTTTTAGTTTATGAATAAATTATAAATAAGAAAAATAAAAAGTCCTCCTAAGTTCTAAATCTTAAATTTCTATTTTAAAGAATTATACATATAATAAGCTACTTTTGAATTATTAGTAACTAGTAATATATTATCAATATAATAAGCTAAAATAACTATATAGAGTTTTATATTTAAAATAAAAACCGCTTTATTATAAAGAGAAATAATAAATCCTATTTGATAGAAAATATATTTCAGATAACTATACTAAAATCAAAAGCTCTATTTCAAACTATATAGAGCTTTATTTAATAAATAAATAAAAATATAATCTTTATTTTTTATAAATATTTCTATTTATATTCAGATTAAATTCTAAAGAATCCTTCTTTATACTAAAGTAAAATCTAGTTAGTAGATAAATATATATAGGTTTATTAATATCAACATAAATAAATACTATAGTAATATTATATTATATTGAAATCTATCCGAAATAAATAGAAAGAACTATTCTATATCTCCAACTTTCAGACCTATGAATAATACTAAAGATTTCGAAATAATTAATATTTAAATATTAATTATAACTTTAAATTACCTATCTAGCCTTATATATAGTTTCTTTAGTTATATTATTTATTTTCAATTTATAAACCTATCTACTATCTAGAATTAACAATATCTTTAATATTTATAGTAGATAGAAGTATTATTTTCTCATTATTTATAAATCTTATTTATCCTATTTCTTTTATTATAACTAGAATCTAGTTTCTATATTTAAAGAATTTAGATATTTAAATAAAAGAAATAAATTCTTCTATCTTATTCACTAATAAAATGTATAAAGCTTAATTATTTTCATTAGTATTTCTATATACGTTTATATAACTATTTAAACTAAAATGGTTTAAAATAATAAAAAAGCGTTCTTTTCATAAGTTTTATAATCCCTCTTAGCTTCCTCTAATATAATAGGTATATTAATATATAAGTTGGACTTTCCCTGAATATTATTATCATTTTCTATATTTAATTCTAATATTTTATTATTTTTAGTTATTTTAATATTTAAATTTTCTTCTAGAATTATTTCAGTTATTTCTTGAACTTTAGTAGTAGGATTTATTAAAGAATTATTATTATTAGTATTATTACTTTTTTAATCTATATTAAAAACAGATTTATCTAGATTTAAAACAAGATTATTATTAAGCTAATTAAACTTATAATTATTAGAGTTCTTTCCTAAATCAATAGATAAAAATAGCTTTTTCTCTAAAATATAAAAAGTATTTTCTAAGACTTTTATATCTCTAAACTATATAACTCTCTTTTTACTAAAATCCCAAATTTTATAAGTATTATTTCCATAAATTATGATAACTCTTTTGTAAGTTCTTGTATCTAATTCTTTAATATTAAGATCTTTATTCTTATAATAGTAGAAGTTACTCCATACCTTAATATTATTAATATCAAGCTTTATTTTATCTTTTAATTCATAAGGAGTCTTAAAACCTATAGAAGTATAAGGAGTTTTATTATACATATAAATAGAAGCTATTAAAATATCACCTTATAAATAATAAGGTAACTTTAAGTAATAAATTAGAGCTCTAATTTTATTAATTAGAATTCTTATTATCCTTTCTATTAAACTATTAGATTTATAAGTATAACGAAGTCTAATATTATAAATAATACTAGAATAAGAATGAATACTTTTTATTCTTTTATTAGTAAATTTATTACTTCTATTAGTATTAAATTCTTTTATTTTTCTCTTATTATTATTATTATCTACTAATTCTTTACATTCGAGAAAGATTTTAGAAACTTCTTCAACTAACTTAGTTTTTAATAAAACTCCCTAAGTAAATCTAGTTAATTTATCTATAAATAGAATAAATCTATTAATCTATTATATATTATAGGAGGGGCTGATGGCTCGTTCTCTGCTGCGACTATTAGTAGACATATTGCCCCCTAAAGTATAACTTTAGCCCTCCTACCCCCCTTAGGATTAAATATTAGAACTAGAGGCATAATTGTCTATAATAATAAGTAATTTCATTACTATTCTAACTAATTATAAGCTAGTATTAGTACGAATGCTATTATTAGGTAAAATCTATAGCTAAATCTATATATAGGGTGTAGAGCTTAGATATTATTCTAAGTATAGAGTAAAAGTAACCAAATTATATATTATAGGAATTATAAATACACATAAATCTAAACTAATATAATCTCAATATTAAAGATTCTATTTCTGTTTTTTATTATTTTTATTGATATTATTAGTAAAGCTTCCTTTGATACAGACTTCACAAATAGAAAGAATATCTATCTTATTTATTTTATAAAATGAATTCGAAGTATTATCTTTCAAACTATTTATTATGTTTTATTTTAATATAACCTAAATAGTTATATAAAAGCTAAATATTCTATAATATAGTAATAAAAAGAATAATATCTTTTTATAAAATAAGAATATTAAATTCATATGAATTATTCTTCCTAAATCCTACTCTCAAAGTAGAATTCTTTTCTATATTATATAATATAGGTTTTTTCCACAAGATTAATATAATTCCTATAGTATCAAGTTTATTTTAAGATAATAAATTAACTCTTAATTCCAGAACATAATAAACTCTTTTCAATATAAAGGTTTAATCTTTTAGACATATTCTAAATCTCCTATTATTCTAACTATAAGGTATATAGAATTTGACTACTTAATCTATTATAAAACTAGTTTTATATTAAATAAAATAGATTGATTTTTAACTATATAACTAATAAGAGTAAAATCTAAATAAAATTAAATATTTCTATAATTTTCTTATTTAATTAAATTCTTAGAACTGCTAATAATCTGTTGATTTAGTAAAAAACCTAGAGTTTCACTATTATTATTATTTCTTTTTATAAGGGGCTTTTGGATAATTCTTATATTTTTGAAAATATCATCTTCTTTAGATAATATATTCAGATCTATATCCTTAGAAATCAACTCTTTAGATTCAGGAATTTCTTTATCTTTATTGTCTAATAATTTATTTTTTATTTTGTGTTTTTCTTTAGTTCTCGCTAAAGTAATATTGATAAATTCTAAATTCTTTTTTTTAGATACTTTTTTATTTTATTACTATTTCTAGCTAGGATATTCTTCTACTAACTTGGAGCTTTTCTTTAGATAAAAATAAGTATAGGTTTCTTTAGTATAATTATCTTTCTTATAGTTTTTATAAAGAATTCCTTTTTACCTTTTATAGAGCATTTTAGTAATTCTAAAATTCTTCTCTTTCTAAATACCTTTAGTATAATTAATTGAATTATTATTTCTCCTTTTAGATTTATCTAATAAATTAGAAAATAAAGAATCTAAAGTATAGGCTTTTTTATTAGACTTAAGGCTTTAAGTTATTAAAGTAATTAAACCCTCATAATTAGAGTTAAGACTATTTAAGATATATATTATAACTCTCTATTTAAATAACTCTAATTTATTATAGGATGGATTATTAGTTAATTTATTAATTCTATTAAGAAATTCTTTTATATTATTAAAATTACTTTAAGTAATATTAAAAACCTCTTTATAAGTTAAGAATTTATTATTAAATCCTAAAGGTTTATAGAATTCTTTTAAATATTTAAATATTTGAAAAATATCTATATTATGTTTTACAATTTGAAGAAAGTTATCTTTATAGTATAGTTATATATAATTTAGAGTTTATTTATTTGTATCTTTATTTTTAGAAGTAATAAGCTTAGTAATATTTATAAAAGTATTTTTATTAATCTGTAAAATTTGAATATAAATAAACTAAGTTTTATAATCATTACTTCTAAGCCTTTTGCTTTATATAGAGAATATTTAGTACTTAGTTAGGACTTATGCCCCAACCTACCTTATACTAACTACTATAGCTATAGTTACTTTAAGTCTTCGAATATCATACGATATTTCTAACCTTAAGTTATCTTATTTAATAATACTATTTTAAGCCTTCCCAACTATTAGCTAATAACTACTTTAGATTTCAATATATATAAATTTTCAGAATAAAGTAATACCTAACAAGCTACTTCTAATATATATTTGAAGTATTTAGAATTATTACTAAATATCCTATTTTTAGATATTAGATTCTTGTTTATTTTTTTAATTTTATACTTCTTAGTTATACTAATAGTCTTATCTATTAGTAATATTTTAAAATTAAACTTAGTTATAACTATTTTAAGAAAGCTAGAGAGAGTAGTAAAATTACTTTTATATAATACTAGTTTATTTAAACCTTTATAAAAATAGCTATAGTCTTTATAGTTATCGATAACTTTAATAAGATTGATATTTATATTAAGGTTATAGGAGTTAAGTATAGTAATAAGTAGTAGCTAGGGGTAGTTTATATTCTTATTATTATTATTATCATTATCGGTAGTAGTGTTATTATAAGATAAAGAGAGGGCTAGTCTTCTATTACTCTCTTTTATCTATAAGGCTAGTATTATTAAAATACGCCAGTAGTATTATCAGTAGCCAGTTAGTATGAGTCAACATCATAAGTACCGCTGCGGTAAGTTTAATACTTCGAAGCTACTACTAGTATATCAAGCCACAACTTACTGGTATGTTAATATAGTATACGCTAGCCTACGCCTTTATAACTAGAGACTATTATATGGTCTATACTAGTAAGTTCGCATACCTGGTTGTTACTCCATCACCTTATATTACTTATATATTTCTAGGTTGGGGCTAGGTTTGAACTAAATATTATACTACTAGGTCCTTTTTACTGCATTTACCTATAGAGATATATATAAGCTATGATATATTACTAGGTTTTTTTTATTATAGAGATTTAATACTAGGTATTATATAAAACTACCTACTAAGTAGGGAGTTAAACATATAACATACTATAATTATTGCTTCTTACTAATTTAAAAATAGTAATCTTTCTAGAATTACTTATTATATTAATATATAATAAGTTACTTAAAATATATAATTTATAAAAGTTTTCTTATAAAACTAAAAAAGTCTTATAATATATAATATAAAAAAGTATTATAATTTATAAAAAGATAAAGATTAAAGATTGAAACCTTTTTTTTCTATTTGAAATAAAAATATTACTTAAAGAATAAATCCAAAAATCAGAAATCTAGATTTTAGTATTTTCTTTTTTCTTTTTTAAATAGATTTAAATTTTCCTTCTTTATAAAATAAAATCGAAAATCGAAGTAAAGTTCAAGATAAAAACAGCTAATTTTCTATAGAAGTTAATCTTTTTACTATTAAAATAATTTGAAATTTAAGAAGAAATAAATTTGAAAGTAATTTGTAAAAATAGTTAATTAAACATAAATCTCAGATATCTAAATAATCAAAAGAAGTTAAAATAGTTAGAAAACTAGATTCTTAGGTATTAAATTACCTTATTAAATAAGGTTAGTTCTTTATAAAAATAAAGTAATTCTAGTAAGGTATTTAGTTTCTAGAAAATAGTAAGAGATTAGAGATATTTATAGATTTTATTATGACATTTAATTCTTATAAATAAACAAGAAAGGTAATCCTTTAAGAAATAAAGTATAGAATCTTTATACTAAGAAGAATTAGGTTTATAACCTATCAAAATAGATAGATGAATAAATAGGTAAGTTAATAGTTAAGTTATTACTATAGATAATTGTGAAATTAGGAGAAATATAATATAATAAAAGTAGTTTTCTTAATATGAGGACTTATTTAAAATATTCATAATAATAATAGTTAAATAGAGGGAGGAATAGTAATCCAATTAATAGTATAATTAACTATTTTCAACTATTATTTATAGAGATATTAAGGTTTTTATATAGAAGGTTTATTTTAGAGTTCTAGTTATACTACTAGAGTTCTAGTTATACTACTAGAGTTCTAGCTATAGTTATAGTATATAGGCTATTATACTTATAATATATAGGGTATTGTAATTGTAGTATATATACTTTAGCGTAGTATATAGGTTACTATAGCTATAGTATATAATATGTTATAACTATAGTATATAGAGTATTATAACTCTAGTATATAGGGTATTATAACTATAGTATATAGGCTACTATAGCTATAGTATATAATATATTATAACTATAGCGTACAGGCTAAAGTATAACGCACACCATAGCGTAGCTATAGCGTATTAGCTACTATAGCTACAGCACATAATCCGCTATAATTATAGCGTATATAGCTTAAGCTACTTCTAGTACTTTGTAAAAAAGTAAACCTCTATACCTTTACCTTATTTACTTGAGAACCACTAAGGGTAAAAAGGTAAAATAAGTATACATTTATAGAGCGACTTCTATACGATTTATCCATATACAAATATCGTACAACTCCTTATTACTTCTAATAGAATAATAGAAATAGAAGTTCTTTATATATTAGAATAAGTCTAACAATTCTAAATTCCCTATTAGTTTTCTACCACTATTTTTTTCCTTTTAGACTCCAAATATACTTATTAAACCTCTACTTCTATAGTAGGAAGAACAATACTATTTATAGAATCTCTTGAAAGCTTCTTATATACTACTAGCTTCTTATTACTAAAGCCTCCTATATATAACTATAACCTCTTATTAATATTACATTTTACATACTACTAGGTTCTTATTATTAAAACTTCTTATATATTACTAACCTCTTATATACCACTATTAATACATATTTCATAACTATACTACTACTCTTCTAGTAATTCCCTTACCAGCTTAAAACTATTTCATACTACTATATATTACTACTACTACTACTCTTCTGATAATTTCTTTATAAGACTTAAAGGTATACTATACTACTATATACTACTACTACTATATACTACTACTACTATTCTTCTAATACTCTCTTAATAAATATAAAAATATACCCTATAGCCTATATAGAAAGCCGGGATAATTAGAATTAGTATATATTATATAATATAGTAGCCTGAAGCTACTATAAAATAAAAGCCTTCTTATAACTACTACTAATTAGCTTATTAAATTAAAGTCTTTTAACTTATAGAGACTTACTTTTCACTACTATTACATTTTTCCTTACTAGACTTTTAACTATAAATCTTTATAATTCTTTAATTTCTTCCTCTTAGAAAGGTAAGGTAAGGATTTTGATTATAGTTTTATTATGACGAATAGTTGCTAAATACCTAGTATCTATATTAAAAATAGCTATATCTAAATATATAATATCTAAGTATATAGTATCTATAGTAGTATTTATAGCTATATTAAAAAACATTATATCTAAAGAAGAAACCTAAGAAATTACTGATAAATATATAATAATAGTTATATTACTAGGATTAATTCCTATAGCTATTAATAAGTTAAGTAATATAGCAGGTTATATTACTATAATCTTAATAATTATACTATTAGAAGTAATAATAACTATTATAGTAATACTTATATATATTCTTAAATAATAGTCCTCTTTTATAGAAATAATATTAATCTAGCTATTTAATAATAAACTTATAGTTACCCTTATATTATTAACTTTTAAGATTATTCTTAATTTCAAGGATTTTTCAAAGCTCTCTAATTATTTATATAGGTTCTTTTATAAAAGTGTGTAAAGAACTAGACTTAGGCTTATTTAATTATAAGCAGTGCAAATACTATTTATTTAGAACTAAGGGGTAAAAGAGAAGCTTTTATAAATACCTGGAAAAGTGTATATATAGAATACTACCTAAAGCTTACTAGAGCTCTAATTAGAACTCTATCTAAACGAGAGGATTAATATTAGATACCTAAGTATAGCCCTAGCTAGTTATTTAGATATATCTTATAATATTACCCCCTTCCTCCCTAGTTACTATCTAGTTATAAGATATAAGCTAAATTACTATTACTATTTATTATTAACCTATATACTTCCTTATAACACCCCAGAGCTATTCTATCTATAATAGTATTAACTAACTCTTATATAGAGTCTATATATCCTTCCTATTTAATAAAGACTTCTTAGTAGTAACTTCTACTTATTTAATATATTCCTATAGTAAAGATATTTTTAATTAACTATTTAACTTCCTTATTATTATTTATTAATAGTAGTAGCTAGCTATTAATAATTATATATTTAAATAGGAAATTAGTAGTAATTCTTTAAAAGATATATATATAAAACTATAAATAAATACACCTTAATATATTTAGTTTAATAATATATAGTAACAAGACCTTTACTATTATATACTTAGAATATAACTAAACTAACCTCTAATTTAACTTTAGTAACTTATAATTAGAAACACTTCATAATACCTTATTACTACTTTAATATTAATTAATAGGAGACTAAGTTTTATTTACTTAGACTTCTAATTTCTATCAAGTAACTACTATTTTAATATAAATATATATTATTACTAAGTATATGCTTTTAACTAATTAGTAGGTAGTATTCTTACTACTCCTAAGTATCAATACTACTTTCTTAACTACTAAGATAAAATTAATGTAATAATTCTAATTTATAAAGAAAGATATAATCCGTATAGTATTATACTATTCATTATAAAAAGCTAATTATATAATAAGTAGTAAGTCGCCCTAATTATCTTATAATTAATAGATAAATACTGATAAAACTACTTAGATGTCCTAATTATACTACTTTATAATTCTATCTATCTATAGGTAGTAATTAATACTTAATAAGTATATAATACTGTTGGTTTATCTGGAGGGTAACACATGCCGTATATGATCTTACTATATAGGTGTAAAGTAGTATTCTAGTTATTTATTATTATTACTCCTATATTATATAGTATGAGGTATTATATAAAGCTTTAGATCTATAATATAATAATTACTTACTGATTGCTATATAATTAGTTATAGCTAGTACTAAGTACTTAGTCTTTATTACTAGTAGGGTATAGAAAGCATACTATTATATATATAGTAATATATCTAGTTACTATATATCTTATAATATAATATAATTAATACTAATAACTTTTCTTTTTACTATATATCCTAATACCTATCTATTTATATAAAAAATAATATTTTTAGTAATCTATATCTTTTTACCTTAATGATATTTAAATACCTATTTATGTACTCTATTTAAATTACCTATCTTTCTATTTAAATAGTTATATAATTTGAATTATTAAATTTCTTAGAAGTATAATTTAATATACATTTTATAAAGATATTAGCAATATTATTATCTCTATTAATCTACTATATTTTATAAGATTTATAGTATTTATATAACTACCTTAATATTATAATATTAATTATAAGGCATTTTTCTTTAGTAATATTAAGTTTTATAAAATACTTATAGAGTAAGTATAGGTTAATATATATAATAGTTAAGATTTGAAAGAGCTTTTAGTATTAGAAGACTTTTTTAAGTAATATAATTATAATATAAATAAAGTTTATACTAGCTATTATAGTATAAATCTCTAAAATAAGTATACTCCTAGTAATTCTTTTATCTTTTATAGAAATATAGTATATAAAGTTATTATAAAAATCAAACTAATTATTACTAATAGTAGTCTTTTAACTTAGGATTATTATAAATCCTAGTTAAAACGAAAAGTTAGTATTATTAATAAATAAGTTATTAATAAAAATAAAAAAATACATTTTAGAAAAGTTAAATAGTATACAATTAAAACTATAGTTAAAATATTTAATTTACTACTTAAGGTGTTTATTAAATATAGTAGCATTATTACCTAAGGATTATTACTCTTATACTATATAGGAGAAGTTGAATAATACTTCAAATTAATATATTAAATTAAAATATACTTTATATATATTTTATTCAATATATATCTTTTTAAGTATTTTAGGTATTATATATATATTAATAAAAGTAAGTTTTTACCCTTAGTACTTTTAGCATAAGTAGAAAGTATTGCTATGAAGCAACAAGATATCTCTATTAAATACTAATAATACTACTTTTGAGAAGACTATCTTAAGCTTAACTTTAAATAAGATTTTATAGAACTCCTTATTTTTATAATATAAGAAAATAATATTTAAAAAGCTAAAAGTATTTTTAGTTTATATATTTATAAAACTAAAGGTATTATTTTTAAAATATAAGATAAAGAAGTATAAATTATATATTAAAGTCTCTATTTATAACTACTCTTTATAATATTTAGAATTAAGTACCTACTAGTAAGTATTAGTCTTGATAAAACTATATAATAATTTAATAATAATTATAATAAAAGTT
>AMCV02000046.1:315914-347900 GCA_000350065.2 Colletotrichum orbiculare MAFF 240422 | reverse complement strand
GTATAATCTTTTTACCTTAATAGAACTAGTTAAAATATTATTAAATATAATATTAAAATAATCTATATCCATAAAGTAGAATAAGAAAGAAGTATTATATAATATTATACAGAATATAATAATACTAAGTAGTATAAGTATATTAACTATTCTAAATATAATTATTAGAATAATATTACTTAAATATATTATTACTAATTTATTCTATAGAAATATAAAGGGTATAGAAGGATTAACTATCTACTTAAGTATAGTAAACTAAGAATACCTAGTAGTTAAGAAGCTAGTTATACTTAAGTTAAATAAGATATTTTAAAAAATAATACTTAAATAATAGCCTTGAAATATAAATATAAATATAAAAGCCATAATACTACCTTTTTAGTATTTCTACTACTAGAAGTATTACTTTAAGTAAAAATATAAAATATCACTTAATCTTAAAAGACTTTTATAATTTTATTTCTATCTAAAATTATAAAGTCTTTATTAAAGAACAATATTAAAAACTATTTAGAAGGAGTAATAATCTTATCTTTAAAATTAAACTATATTTAATATTATATAATAGTATTATTAGGCTTATAATCTTAAGGGGGTTCCTTAAGATTAATATCTAAACTATTAGTATTTTTATAATTTATAAAGAAAGTTTAATATATTATTATAAAATATATCTTAGAGTTAATTTTTGACTTATATTAATTTTAAGAGGTAAAGTTTTCCTTAAAAATATACCTTATAAATTAGTAATCTATTTTGCTATATATATAGTACTTCTTATTTAAATAGCTATATATAACTAAATAGAAAGAATAAATACTATTTAGAATAAGTAGTTATAAGCTCTATAAGGCTATATAGATAGAATATCAAATACTATATAGTATGACGCTTTAGAAGTATTTTTAAAGAGAGTTATATATATAATTAACTTAAAATTAATTATTAACTTACTTCTAGTTATTATCTCTATTATCCTAGATATATTATAACTTTTAAAATAATATAATATTACTTATGGCTAATTTCAACTAGTTATAGAAATTCTAAAAGGTTACTATAAGGCTAAATAAGGCTAACTAATACTTAAATATACTATAATATATATTTATAAGTTAGAAGTAGAATACTATATTTATATAGAAATTTAATAGGAAGGCTTTCTAGATATATATAAGTTTTAATATAAAAGCCTTAAAAGCTTCTTTTTTATTCTTCTTAGGGTTCTTAGTGATAATACTTTAAAAAGTAGTCTTTTACTAGTTAGAAAAATATAACTATTAATTCTTATTATTTTCAAAGTAGTTTTTAATAGTAAGTTATCTATTCAAACTATAAGTAAAAACTAAAGTTACTTAAATATTTAAAATAATACTTAAGAATCTAATTCTTTAGTATAATTAAGAATATACTAGCTTATATATAATATAAGATACTAAACTTAAAATAATAATTATAAAAAATATAAATCTTTATTTTAAATATATTATATAGACTTCTACTATACTTTATATTCTTATTATATAACTTTATAAAATCTATAGAATATTTAGCTAAAATGTTTTTAAAAAGAGTAGTAAAAATAGTATAGATAAGATATTTAAATTACCTTAATAGTTATAAATTATTATACTTATAATTTACTTTTTATATATAAAAAGACTTTATATTAAAAAGACTATATATTAATAAGACTAAAGAAGAAAATAAGAAGTATAATACTAATATTAGAAATAAGAAGACTAACTAGTTATACAACTACTATCCCTCTTCTATTCTTTATAAAAAAACTAAAATAGGTTTAATCTTTTAAACCTTAAGCTTAGCCTTATAGAGAAATATTATAATCTCTTATTCTTCTTCTATACGATCTTTAAACTACTCTAAAAACTTCTTAAAATTTTACTTAAGAGTATTATAATATTTACTAACCTTAATGATTTCTTTAAATATCTAAAAAGTAAATAAGTCTTATTAAGTAACTTAATATAAAATACTAAAGATCTCTTTACTATTTATATTAATTTTAATATTATAAAAGAAGAGATAGTTTTAAATATATTAAATAACTTAAGCATTTATAAGTTGTTAAATCCTAAGATATTAGTCCTTAAAATTATCTTTAAATATCTAAAGGAATTTATAACTATATAGTTTTAAATAGTTATAAAATATTATTTAGTATATTAAATAGGTTGAGACTATAAAAGTATCTTTATTTATAATATTCTTATAATTAATATTCTTAATCTGTTTAAATAGTATAAGATTTAAATATTAATAAACTTTTATAAATATAGTAATACTACTTGATACTACTATAATAGTTAAATAAAGATTTAGAATAGATATTTCCCTAGGGATTAATAATTTAGATATTATTATAAATATAAGAAAAGTATTAGAAAGGTTTTTAAAAAGCTATATAAGTTTCTTAAGAAGTTGAAGTTAGAAATACTATAAGTTTCTAATACTATAAAAGCCTAGTAAAGTTCGATGAAATTTATTATATTTACTAAATGTATTCTAATAAGTAATAATTAAAAGTATATAATTAAACTCCTCAGAAAATACTATAAAAAGTATTTTAGTTTAACTAGAGTGAGAATTTTAATATGTTATTACTACTTAAGTCTTATAAAAGCCTCTTTAAAATATTAATATATAATTTAGAGTCTTCTAGCTAGAGTCTTAAAATAGAGAGAATTTAAAGTGTCTAAATAGTTATTCTTATAATTTTTCGCCTTATCTAAACTTTAGGTATAGTTTTTTATAGTTACTTCTTTTATTATAATAGGCCTTATTAACTTATAGTATAATAGTAATAGAAAGATTAACTACTAATTAGTATTAGTTTATCTACAAAGTAATATATATTATATATAATCTTACTATATAGGTATAAAGTAGTATTCTAGTTATTTATTATTATTATTCCTATATTATATAGTATAAGGTATTATATAAAACTTTAGATCTATAGTATAGTAATTACTTATTAATTATTATATAGTTAGCTATAGCTAGTATTAAGTACTTAGTACTTATTGCTAGTAGCGCGTAGAGGGTATACTACTATATATATAGTAATACATATAGTTACTATATACCTTACAATATAGCATAACTGATAAATATTTATTAACTGATAGAACTCTTTCTAAAAGTAATTTATCTAATTAGAACTTCTATTATTTATAATAGAATATAATATATTATAAAACTTATAATAATAACTAAGGAATTATTAGATATATATTTCTATTTTTATAATATCTATTTCTTCTAATATAAAAGTCTTATTTAGTTAGTCTATAATAAT
The DNA here is from genome assembly GCA_000350065.2 of Colletotrichum orbiculare MAFF 240422. Taxonomy (NCBI): domain Eukaryota; kingdom Fungi; phylum Ascomycota; class Sordariomycetes; order Glomerellales; family Glomerellaceae; genus Colletotrichum; species Colletotrichum orbiculare. Next base: position 344,575 of record AMCV02000046.1, on the reverse strand, counting down.
TTAGAAGTAATAATTACTTTATCTCTTTATAAAGAATAGATTAATAATAAAATTCATTAATAAATCTAAATATAATCAATTAGATACTAAGAAAGGATTTCAGAATCCCTTCTTTATTTACCTCTAGATATAAATATTCCTATATATATTATAATTATATATAAACTAATAGATACTTTAGAACTATCTAGATTAATAGAATTAATAGCTTATAATTTCTAGTATATTATTATACTTCAAGTATTCTATAGGGGAGGAATTATATAACTTTTATATTAGTCTAATTATTAAGGCGTACTAGTAGCCTCCAGCTAGCCTCCAACTAGGCTACTACTTAAGTATATATAAAGAGGGGTATTTAGGCTATAATAGCTAGGATCTTAGTTTAAAGAGTTAGATTTAAATATAGTAATAACTTCATACTTATATTTACTCCTATATAGATCTATTACTTAGATACTCAGTTTATTCCTCATATATTTGAATTTCTACTTATCCTTAGGAGTTCTAACTAGTAGGTTATATAGGAGGTACTGTTATAGTAGTAGTGCGGTAGAAGTAATAATTTCAATATATATAGTATCTATACGACTACCATATAAGGCTATAATAAGGCTATCCTAAGAGAAGTATACTAGAGAGGCATTAGTATAGTGGCAGTATAGTAGAAGCAACGATTTCGATATATATAGTATCTATAAGGCTATTATATAACGCTATAGTAAGGCTATCCTCAGAAAAGCATACTAAAGAGGCACCAGTACAGGAGTAGTATAGCAAAAGTAATAATTTCAACATATATAATATCAATAAGATTATTACAAAAGAGGTACTAATATAATAAACAATACGATTTCGACATATACAGTAATAATAAGGCTACTATAGAGGCTACTAATTAAAACTATTATAAGAGATAACTATAGTAATACCTAAAGCGGCCCCAGTACAGTAGAAATAACAACTTCAACTATATAGTATTAATAAGGCACTATAAGAAGCTACTATGAGAGGCTAATATAAGAGGTTACTGTAAGATGCTACTTACTAATATCAATACTATTAGAAGAATAAGAAGCAACTAGAAAGGCATTAGTATACCTACCTAAGTATATAGATATAGAGATTCTAGTTATAAAATAATAATAAAAGCTACTGCTATAAAACTCCTAATATTGAAATAATTAAAAAGATAAAAGCTATTAGAAGGGTACTAATATATATATACTAACATATAAATACTAAGGTTTTAAGAGTAAAAACCTATATATAGTTATACCAATAAAGCTATTATAAAAAGTATACTAGAGAGGTATTAAGTTTAGTATATATAGTACCTATATACCCTCAATAAGGCTGTTATAAGAGAGACACTAATATGGTAGATAATAAGACTTTAATATATATAATATAACGAGGTTACTATAAAAAGGTACTTATTAAGGCTACTATAAGAAGTATACTAAAAGAATACTAATATAATATATGATAAGAATTCGGTAAACATAGTACCCATATAGCGATAGTAATAAAGTTATTATAAAAAAGATATTAGTATAGTATTAATATAATAGATAATAATAATTTAGTATATAATATCAATAAGGCTACTACTAGAAGCTATAGTCTTAAAATTATTATAAAAAGGGTATACTAGAAAGATACTAATATAATACTAAATAAGTCGATATTTTTGAGAGTTTTGAGGATTTTTAGGAAACTTCTTCAAATGACTACTATAAGTACTACTATAAAGAAAAATACTTTACTTAGGAATATATATTATATAGCTATATATAGTCATAATCATAAGAGAATTACTATAGGAATACTAATAAGTACTTCTAGCGATATCGTTAGTAATTAGTAATACTATGTAATATAAGGAAGCTTTATTTATTCTAATAGTAATAGAAAGAGCTTTCTATTACTTATAAGAATATTACTATAAGGATTTAAAAGACTAAAGGGTTAATGAAAAGCTCGTATTTTAGATCTAATTATAATTTAAAACTCTTTGGTCTCCTAAACTATAGAACTTTAAGATATAAGAAAACTAAAGCCTAATAGTAAAGTATTAATTCTAAGACAATATAAGCTTTATAATTATATAGACTTCTAGACTATAAAAGTATTCAAATTATAAGAAACTTGAAAAACTATAAAGGTATAGCTTCTTAAGGGGGGAGATAATAGTTATTAGAAAGCTATAAAACTATTTACTATAGATAAATATTATGCTATCTATAGTATAGTTGTCAGTTATACTATACTATAGGATATATATAACTATATATATTACTATATATATAGTAGTATGCTTTCTACGCCCTACTAGTAATAAGTACTAAGTACTTAGTACTAGTTATAGCTAATTATATAGTAATTAGTAAGTAATTACTATACTATAAATGTAGAGCTTTATATAGTATTTTATATTATATAATATAAGAATAATAAGAATAAACTACTAGAATACTACTTTATACTTATATAGTAAGATTATATATAATATATACTACTTTCTAGATAAATTAATACTAATTAGTAGTTAATCTTTCTATTACTACTATACTGTAAATTAGTAAGACTTATTATAATAGAAGAAGTAATTATGAAAACCTTATACCTAAAGTTTATATAAGATATAATATTATAAGGTTTATTATTTAAATACTTTAGATTTTTCCTACCCTAAGGTTTTACTAGGAGTTTTTAAATTATATACTAACTCCTTATAAATAACTATTATTATAATACTAATTAGTTTTAAAATAAAATACTTTCTAATAGCTATTATTAAGAGGCTAATACCTACCCTTATATTGTATTTATAAGAATATATTTAGCAAGTATAATAACTTTTTTCAAGTTATTACGAGAGTTTTAATACTAGAGATTTATAGTATCTCTAGTTTCAACCCCTTAAGAAACCTATATAGCCTCTTAGAAATTCTTCTAATACCCCTTTATTTTTATAAGAATATCTAAACTAACTCCTATAGGTAAGATATCTATTTTAAATACTTCTATACTTATAATAATAATACTTTTAGGTATCCCTATCTCTATAAAACGTTACTAATATTTTGATTTAATATTTTTAAATACATCCTTAATTTTAACTATAAGAATATTATAAATAAAGATTCTATAAAAGTCTCTATTTATATAGTATATTAAATAGTCTTCTATATATATATAGAATTCTATAATCTCAAATTCTTTTAGATATTTAAAAGTAACTTTAAGGATTAGTTTCTAATAACTTAGTAACTTATTAGCATTTTAATACTACCTTATTTTAGAGACTATTTTATAATATATAGTATTAAAGTTAATATAAATAGTAACTAAATCTTTATAATATTATACTAACTATCTTAGTAATAAGAGTTTACCCTATAGATTTATAAGAAGTTTTAAGAAGTTCTAAAATATTATATTAACCTTAGGAATAACTTTAAAAAGTACCTTAAATAGATTAATAACCTTATATTAGAAGAATTAGATTTTACCCTACTTTTTTATAATATTTAATCTAAAGTTAAATATATAATACTAGTAATACTTTTAGAATAAGAAGTTAATAAGAAATACTTATAGTTAACTTAAGTAGCTTATATACCTTTAATATAAGATAGGAGACTTTTATTATAATAATTAGGCTTATTAACCCCTAATTAACTATTTTAAAACTTCTCTAATATTAAAAGGGATACTATAAGTATACTTTATATCTTACTTCTACTACTCTTTTTAATAATACTTTAGCTAAATATACTATTAATCTCATAAAGCTATATAATAAAAGTATAGAATATAATAGAAATCTATATAATATATTTAAGACTAAAATTTAGATCTTTTATAATTACTACTTTAAACTTAATATCTTATATTATATATAAACTAATATATTTTCAATTATACTAAAAGATTAAATCGTTAAGTATTACTTTAGATATTTAAATAACCCTAATTTTAACCTATAATTTAAATAGATAACTTACCACATTAAAGACTATTTTAAAAATATTAAATCTTAATAACTATATTTTTCTAATTAGTAAAATACTATATTTCGAAATATTATAACTAAGAATCTTAAGAAGAGTAAAGAAGAAGCTTTTAAGACCCTTATACTTAAGCTTATTTATATCTAAAAACCTTTCTTATTAAACTTCTATATAGATATAGTATTCTAATTCTAACTTATAAGTATATATTATAAGATATTTAATTACTAATTAGCTCTCTTTAGCCTTATAGTAATATCCTAAAGTCTCTATAACTAGTTAAGATTAACTATAAATAATAATATATTAATCTAAAAGTCGTAATATATTCAAAATAATAGAGATTATAACTAGAAGTAAGTTAATAATTAATTTTAAATTAACTATTTATATAACTCTCCTTAGGAATACCCTTAAAATACTATACTATAAGATACTTAATATCCTATTTATACTACTTTGTAATACTTATATTTATCTATATTAAATAGAACTTACTTCTTTCCTATAACTATATATAGCTATTTAGAGAAGAAGTATTATATATATAGTAAAATAAGTTATTAGTCTATAAGGTATACCCTTAAAGAGAGGTATACCTTATTCAACTAGTATAAGTTAAATATTAACCTTAAAATATATTCTATAATAATTCACTAAGTTTTCCTTATAAATTCTAAAGGTATTAATAGCTTAGATAATAACCTTAAGAACCCCTTTTAAGATTATAAGCCTAATAATACTATTATATAATACTAAGTATAATATAACTTTAAAAATAAAACTACTACTCCCTCTAAATACTTTTTAATATTATTCTTTAGTAAAAACCTTATTATTCTCAATAGAAATAAGATTATAAGAAATTTTTAAAACTAAGTAATATTTTATATCTTTATTTCAAAGTAATATTTCTAATAATAGAGTTACTAAAAGAAGTAGTGCTGTAGCCTTTATATTTATATTTATACTTAAAAGTTATTATTTAAATACTATTTTTTAAAGCATCTTACCTAACTTAAGTATTACCAACTTCTTAACTACTAAGTACTCTTAGTTTATTATATTTAAGTAGACTATTAACCCCTTTAAAAATCTTATATTTCTATAAGGCGAACTAATAATAATACATTTTAGTAGAACCTCTCTAATTATTATATTAAAAATAATTAATATTCTTATACCCCTAGGTACTATTATATTTCATATAGTACTATATAATACCCCTTTCCTATTCTATTTTCTAGATATAAATTACTTTGGTATTATGTTTAATAATATCTATAACTAATTCTATTAAAATAAGAAAGTTATACTAGTTATTTAAAAATAGGGGTATCTATAGATATCTTTCAATAAAGAGGAAATAATTACTTCTATATATTTTATAGAGATAGAAATATAGAGATTTTACCACTATTTTAGATATCTAGCTATTATATACTTCTATAATATCTTTAATAAAATGGGATATCTAGTTAAATATTATAGTTTTTGTTAGAGTTCTAGCTATTTAGCTATTACTCTATTAATCCTAATAACCCGTTTTAGGTATTTAAGGGCTTGAGTATTTACTATTACTCTTATAACCCTATGTTTTCTATTTATTGTAGAAAATCAATTATTAGAGTTAAGGTTATACTACCTTAATTATTTATATTCTAAATTGATCAAACTATAATATTAGAATATTTGGTGAATAGACTACTTAGTAGCCCGAGTGTAATAGAGCTGAAAGCTCTATATAACGTGAGGTTAATTTTTCTAAAAATAAATTCTATTTAGATATTAATACTACGAAGTTCCCTACTTCTTGTGGAACTAGAACTTCCTATTATTATCACTATTTATATTAATATTAGTACTATTTTTAGATATCATTCTGGATAATTTATTCTTTAATAATTAAGAGTTATTAATTCCCCTTAATTTTTTACTAATTACCTATTACTAATTAAATAAGTTATAAGCCTAGCTTTATATTAATTTCTCTTTTTATATTATATCCCTATCTATACTTATTATTAATATTGATATCTATATTTTTATTAATACTTATTTAGGTTATACTAGAAACTATACTAATTAACTCTAAGCCTCCCTATACCTATCTATCTATATAAAACCTCTCTTAACTACTTCTATAAAACTCTATAACTTATTTCTTTTATATTTACCTTAACTAACTAATCAACTCTTCTTATTAATTAATTAATTTGATATTAGATAAATCTATAAAGAAATTATACTAATTAGGGTAATAAGCTTACTACTAAACTAATAAAAAAGATAGTTAAGTAGTAGAAGCTAAAAATCTCTTATATTTTAAGTCTATTAAGACTTTCTATAAACTAGTTCTTAGGTCTACTAAAACCTTTATAAATTAGAATCTTAAGTCTACTAAAATTCTTATAAATTAGAACTTTAAGTTGTTTCTAACTTTTATAAAAAAATATCTCTTATGAGATTTAAACTCTAGACTACTATAAATCATAGGAGTATTAATTTATTATTCAACCGTTAAGCTATACTATTATTAATTTTCTAGTTAATAATAGTTTACTAGAGTTAGATCCTAAGTATTTTAATTCTACTTTAAAATTTTAATTAATTTTTTTATTAAATAACTACTTTACTTTCTTAAGTTATTATTTAAGAATATAGGTAACCCTAAGTTATACTTTATCTCTAAGTTAAAAAAACTTAGAATTATAATATTTAGTCTATCCGTATAAAAGTTTTACTTACTAGTAAAGATATTTTTATAGATTTAACTAAACCTATTTCTAGAAATAATTCTAATAAATATAATAAGATTCTTAGTTATATATAGTTAAACTGTAAAAATAGTCTTTTAAGAATTATTAAGAATAATATTAATATTTTTAATATATTTAGTTATTTAAAAAAACTCTATCAACTAACTAGTTTTTCTAATAAGTTTCTTACTTATAAAGAATTCTTTAATACTACTCTTAGTAATTTTAAGTTTATAGAAAAGTATCTAAATAAGATAAAAGAACTTATTAATAACTTCTTTTATAATAAAGTTAAACTACCTGATTAGGTTATTATTACTTATATCTTAAACAATCTAGATAAAAATTATAAAAGTTTTATTATTTTAATTATTTAGAATTTTAAATTTAATAAGGAGTTTTATAAGTTAGATTCTTTATTCTCTAATTTATTAGATAAGTTTAAAAAGAAAACCTAGACTTTCTTAATTAATTTTATAATTGAAAAAAACCTTAAGAATAAGGTTATTAAGTAGTCTTCTCTTAAGGTTATTAAGAAACCCTAGAAGAAATAGAAAGGTATTTTCTATAACTACTATAAAAAAACTAATTATACTAAGGAAAACTATTTTAGTTTTTATTTTAAAAAAACTCTTATTTAGATAAAATCTAAAGTTAATAAGAATCCTCCTAAGTCTTCTAAGAAGAAAAAAAATAAAAAGGATAAAAACTTAGAGTTAGTTAATATTATTTTAACTTGAGAAGGAATAATTAAAGAAATCTCTAGTAATATAACTAAAGATTTCATATAATTTAATTCTAATACTAAAGAAACTAAAGAAGAAGAAGAAGATAAAGAAGAAAGTATTAAGTTTAAAAATATAACTATAACTCAACTTTCTCTTAAAAAAACTTTTATTAAAAAGATTCTAAGTATTTTAATTTCTTAGAAAATTTAGTAAGTTAGGAGTTTTATTAAATAGATTAAAACTATTTTATTCTTTATTAATACTAAAGCTATTATTTATATAGTTAAAAATCATAATTTTTTAATTAATAAAACTAAGACTTTTTTACTTATTAAGTAGGGAAATACTAAAGAGATTATTTTAGCTATAAAAAGTAATTTGAAAATTATTTTAAATAATATTAAATATCTTTTATATAATATTTATTATATACTATAACTAAGTATTAACCTATTAGGTTAGTCTAAACTTAACTTAATAAGAATATTATCTATCTTTCTTAATGAACTTATACTATATAATATTAAATAAGATAAACTCTTACTTATAAAAACTAAGGTTAATAACTTCTATAAGTTTAGAATCCTTATTCAACTAAGACAAATAGTTCTTTATACTAATATTACTAATATTAACAATTTAAAACTATAGTATAATAGAATAAGCTATTTTAGTAATATTATTAAGTTAATTAAGAATATAATAAATGATATTAGTTATAAGTATTTAAAAAGTAATAAACTACCTACTTATGAAACCTGTCTTAAAGGTAAATTTACTAATAAAATTAATAGAGATTTAAATACTTTTAAGAAGTTTGAATATCTTAATTAGATTAGTTTAGACCTATATAGACCTATTTTACTAAAGACTTATAATTACTATAAATACTTTATCTTATTTATAGATAAATATAGTAGATTTATCTAAGGAAAGTTATTAAGGAGTAAAAGCTCTAAAGAAGTTATTTCAGCTTTTGAAAAATTTATTAATATAACTAATAATAATAATAGTAATAAGAGAATTAAGGAAGTTAATATAGATAGTAGCCTTAAGTTTTCTAATAATAGAATAAAAATCATTTATCTTAATAATAGTATTATTTATAATGTAAGACTACTTTATACTTATAAGCCTAATAGTTTAATTAAGAAAGCTATAAGAACTATAGTTAATAAAACTAGAACCTTTTTCTATAATTCTAGTTTACTTTTATACTTTGAGGAGTTAGCTATTTTAATTTCTACTTATATTTATAATAGAACGCTTTATTCTTCTATTAAGTTTAAAATTCTATATAAGTTAAAAAATAAGAAGAAACCTTTTATTAGTAATATAAAAGTATAAGGTAGTATTTATTATTATAAGGTTAAAAATCAGTATTCTAAAAAACTTAATCTAAAAATAAAAAAAGGTACTATAGTTACCTATAGTTATAATACCTATTTAATTTAGGATTTTTAAGCTTATAATACTATTTAGTCTAGAGATATAAATATTCTTGAGAACTAATTTAATTCTCAATAAAAAGAAGAGCTATCTATTTTTAATAATATTATAACTACTAAGTCTAGTCAATTTAATAAAAAAGATAAGTCTAATTAATTTAATTCTAATAATTCTTCTTAGAATCTAGTTATTATTAAGTCTAGTAGAGTTTATAACTTTATTAAAAATACTAGTTATTCTCTTCCTCCTAATAAAGTTAATAATAATAATAGTAACTTAGATCTTTCTCCTAATAAGGAACTAAGTAGTTTTTCTATAATTTATCCTAATAGGATTATAGATAGTAATAAGAATTTTAAAAAGTCTACTATCTCTATAGAGATTCCTTCTTTAAGTCTAGAAATTAAAAAAAACTATAAATAGTATTTATATAAAAAGAATATACTCCTTATAGTTAAAGACTATCTTTCTTTAATTCTTTATACTAACTATAATTAATATAATTATAATAATAACTTATTTATTAATAAATATAGCAATTTTTATATTACTAAGTATATATTATTAGTTAATACTCTAGACGAACTAACTACTTTTTTAGAAACCAAAGTTCTTAGTTTAGTAATAACTAGATTCAGACTATAAATAAAAAGGTTAAGTCTATTAAGTCTATAGAAGTTTGGACTATTATACTACTACTTAATATTTCTTTTATTAAAAAGAATAATATTAATATATTAAAGGGTAGATAGGTTTATAAAATAAAACCTAATAATTAGGATCCTAGTAATCCTATATATAAAACTAGATAGGTTACTTAAGGTTTTAATTAGTACTTTAGTATTAATTATTTAGAAACTTTTAGTACTACCTATAGGCCTGAAAGTTATAAATATATATTAATTATATCTGTTTATTATAGCTAGATTTTAATTTAGTATAATATTACTACTATATTTATTTATATAAAAGTAGATAAAAAGATATATGTTAAGTTACCTACTAGCTATATCTATAATAAAGGTTCTAAAAGTTTGGTTTATAGTACTAACTATAAGAATCAGCCTTTTGTTTGTTTACTTAATGAAGCTCTATATAGGTTAAAATAGAACCCTAGACTTTAGTATTTATATTTTAAATCTATCTTATATAAGATTAGTTTTAAAGTATCTCTTTATAATAAAGGAATATTTATACTTAATATTACTCTTAATAAAAATAAATATTTAGCTATTTTAGTATATTATATTAATAGTATACTACTAGGAGCTAATAATTCTACTACTTTAGAGTATATTTATAGTAGTTTTAAAAAAGATATAAAAATCTAAGATCTAAGAAAACCTAATACCTTTTTAAATAATGATTTAATCATTAACTATAAAAACAAGAGTATAGAAATAAATCAGTTTAAATATACTAATAAAATTCTTACTAAGTTTAATAAAAGAAATATCCATAGTTTTAATACTCCAATAGATAATAAAGCTAAATTCTTTATTAATAAGGATAATACTACTAAAGAAGAAATATTAGAATATTAAAAAGAAGTAGGGGCTTTATTATATTTAGCTTTAAAAACCAGGCCAGATATTACTCTAGCTATTACTACCTGCTTTCGATTTTCTTCGAATCCTTCTAAAGAACATTTTGTTACCCTTAATAAGATATAGGGTTACTTGAAAAAAACCCTAATTACAGATTAATTTATAACTATAATAATATTAATCTTTTTAATTTATTTAGGTTTACAGACTCAGATTAAACTAGAGATATTAATAATAGAAAATCTACTTCGGCATATATATTTTACCTAGATTTTCATAATATTATAAGTTATAACTCAGCTAAGTAAAAAATAGTAGCTTTATCTATTTATAAAACTAAGTATATAGCTCTAGCAGATACTACTAAAGAAGCTATTTATTTATATAATAATTATAGTTTTATTAATAAAACTTTAGGATTCAGAACTATTAATAAGCTGATTATCTTTATAGATAATCAATTAGCTAAAAAGCTTACTAAAAATACTAAATTCCATAAAAAAGCTAAGCATATTAATATTCATTATCACTATATTAGAGATCTTATTCGAAATAATCAGATTAATCTCTATTATATTAATACGAATAATAATATAGCTAATTTTTAACAAAGCCTTTAGGCCGAGTTAAATTTAATAATATTATTAAGAAGATTTTACAGAATAATTTTAATATTCAGCCCTCTTATAAAAGAAATAGTCTTAATAGTCTATTTTCTAAGGATTAATCTTTTCTTTCACCTTTTACTAGTTTGAGGTTTTTCTGATTTTTCCTGATTTTCTTTACTCTATTTTAAAGTCTTTTCCTTCAAACCTATTCTAGGTTTTAGGTTTTTCAGACTTTAATCTTTTAAAGATTTTTCTCTATTTTTCCTATATAAATTTTAGAGTTTTTACTACTTTTTAAACTATAAAAGATTTATTCATATTATATACCTTAAGGGGGGATATTAGAATTCTAACTATTTAGCTATTACTCTATTAATCCTAATAACCTATTTTAGGTATTTAAAGGCTTAAGTATTTACTATTACTCTCATAACCCTATATTTTCTATTTATTATAGAAAATCAATTATTGGAATTAAAGTTATACTATTTTAATTATTTATACTCTAGATTGATTAAACTATAATATTAGAATATTTAGTAAATAGACTACTTAGTGGCCTGAGCGTAACGGAGCCGAAAGCTCTATATAACGTAAGGTTAACCTTTCTGAAAATAAACTCTATTTAGATATTAATACCGCGAAGTTCCCCACTTCCTGTGGAACCAGAACTTCCCATCATTATCACCATTTATATTAATATCAGTACTATTTTCAGATATCATTCTAAATAACCTATTCTTTGATAATTAAGAGTTGTTAATTCCCCTTAACCTTTTACTAGTTACCTATTACTAGTTAAACAGTTTTAAAATACTTGAGAAGTATTATTATTAGTATTGAATATATAGTATAGCTTTTTCACGCTTTTATTTTACTACTTATAGTAGTTTTAATTTTAATTTTAAGATTGATATTAACATTATTTATATTAATAGCTATTTTATATTTTTGATTATTAATATTATAATAGTATTTAATACTAATTAATCTTTACTAAATATTTTAGTAAAGGTAATATAGGAGGCTTTTAAGGTATATTAACTAATATTTATTAACGTTTTCTTGATTTTATCATTATTAATATAAATATAATATTTTAATCTGAAGACTTTAGATTAGATATACAAATAATAGGATTAATAATTTATATTATTCTTATTAAGATATATAATAGTATTAGTAAGGTTAAGTAATACTATATATTCCTCTATTATGTATATAATATTTACTATAATAAGATATTTATTACTACTTAAGAAGTATCTTTTTAAGTAGTATATATAGTAATTAATAATACTACTAAGTTAAATAGTTTTATATTTACTCTACTTATTTTTAAAGTATATCTCTACTTTATAGAAGATTTAACTCTTTCTCTAGATATTATTACTTAGGCTTATACTATATATATAATCACTAAAGAGATCTATTAAAGATATACTAAATATGTTATTAATATTACTTTAATAATATAGAATAATTTAGATATCCTATATATTATAACTTTTTTCTTCTAATCCTTAGTATATATATAGTAAGAGAAAAATAATTAATAAAACTTATACTACTTCTTTACTATATATATCGAGATATATACTTTTAAACTCTTTTCCAAGTTTTAAGAATTTCAATCTATAATTATAAACTATATTTCAAGAATAATAATTAAGAGATCTTATTAAATTATATTTTTAAAATACTAATACTTTTTAAAATACTAATACTTAAAAGTATTTATAAGAAATCTATAAGAGTTTATATTATTACTATCAAAAGCCTAATATTATATAGAGATATATATTCTTATAATAATACTCTAGTTTTATCTATAAGTATTCTTATAAAGCTTTAGAATACTTAGTAAATACTATAAGTTATTATTATTATAAATAATAGTAATATTACTACTATTACCAATAATCCCCCTTTCAATTAAGTAATTAATAATATATTACTTTAATTTCAAATACTTTAGATCTAACTAACTTTAAGTCTTATAACCTAGAGGAGTAACTTATTTCCTTAAGATTTCAACTAAGAACCTTAGTATATAATATACCTTATAGCTAAAGAATAGTCTAATATAGTACTAATATATAACTTCTATAAAAAAGTATTATTATAATATTTAAATTACTATTTGAAAAGTTAATTAAAAAAGAAGTCGAAAGTATTATTATTCATAGTATTATAAAGATTATCTAGTATGACCTTATTTTCTATCAAAGTTATGAATACTTTAAATCTTATATTATTAATAAAACTCAGAATAAAGATATTAATAAGATATATAAGAAGTTAAAATTTATAATCTTAAGTTTTAAAAAGAATAGTAAAATCAAAATGCTAATATAATTACTAATAATCTAATAAAGTAGTTAGTAGTTAATTTTAATTATTACTCTAGCTTTCTTCTAATTTATTAGTATAATAATATAATTCTATTATATTATATGAGCTTATATTTAAGTTAAAACAAACCTTGGTGTGTTATGTGTTTAGCCCCCTATTTAGTGGGTAGCTTTATACAATCCTTAGTATTAAATCTCTATAGTAAAAAAGAAACCTAGTAACGTACTATAGCCTATATGTGTCTCTGTAGGTAAATGTAGTAAAAAAAGGACTTAGTAGTGTAGCGTTTGGTTAAGACCTAGCTTTAACCTAGAAATATATAGGTAATATAAAGTGACGGAGTAATAACTAGGTGCGCGAACTTACTAATATAGTCTCTATAGTAGTGGCTTTGAAGTATTGAACTTACTATAGTAGTGCTTATAATATTGACTCATACTAGCTAGCTACTGATAATACTACTGGCGCACCTTAATAATGCTAGCTTTGTGGATAAAAGAGAGCGATGGATTACTATAGACTAACCCTCTCTTTATTTTTTAATATATTTAAGTTAATAGCTATTTCTGCGATAATACTACTACTAACAACAATGATAATAATAATAAGAATACTATTACTATACTTGACTCTTATAACTTCGATATAAATATTAATTTTATTAAAACTATTAATAACTATAAGGACTATAGCTACTTTTATAAAAGCCTAAATAAGTTAGTATTATATAAAAGTAACTTTACTATTCTTCCTAGTCTTTTTAAAATAGCTATAGTTAAGTTTAACTTTAAACTATTACTAGTAGATAAAACTATTAGTATAACTAAGAAATATAAAATTAAAGAAATAAAAAAGAAATCTAATACTTAAAAATAGGATATTTAGTAATAATTCTTAATATTTTAAATATATATTAGAAGTAGCTTATTAAATACTACTTCATTCCGAAAAAATACATATATTGAAATCTATAGTAATTATCGGCTAATAATTAGGAAAACGTAAGATAGTATTATTAAGTAAGATAACCTGAGGTTAGAGATATCATGCTATTATCTACTATCGATATAATGTTATTATGATTTGAAGACCTCAAGTAACTATAGCTATAGTAGTTAGTATAGGGTAGGTTAAGATATAGGTCCTAGCTGGGTACTAAATGTTTTCTATATCAAGTAAAAAGCTTGGTAAAATAAAACTTAGAAAGTATATTATAACTAAACTACTTTTATACTTTTAGGGTTAATACCCCTTAAGCTTTATTGTAATTATTATTAAACTACTATATAGTCTTACTAAAACTAGTACCTACTAGTAAGTAACTTATTCTAAATATTATAAAAAGTAGTTATAAATAGAAATATTAATATATAACTTATACTTCTTTATCTTATATTTTGAAAATAATACTTTTAGCCTTATAGATATATAAACTAATAATACCCTTAACCTTTTAAATACTACTTTCTTATACTATAAAAATAAAAAAGTCTAAAAAGCTTTATCCAAAGCCAAACCTAAAATAGTCCTCTTCAAAGCAATATTACTAGTATTCAATAGAAATATCTTATTACTTAATAGTAATACTTTTTATTTATACTAAAAGTACTAAAAGTAGAAGCTCACCCTTATTAATATACACATAATACTTAAAATACTTAAAAAGATATATATTAAATAATATATATATATAAAGTATATTTTACCTTAATATACTAATTTAAAATATTATTTAATTTCTCGTATATAATATAAAAATAATAACATTTAGGTAATAATACTACTATACTTAATAAATACCTTAGATAGCAAATTAAATATTTTAATTATAACTTGAACTTTAGACTACTTAACATCTTTAAAATATACTTTTATATTTTTATTAATAGCTTATGTATTAATAATACTGATGTCTTATTTTAATTAGGATTTATAATAATTCTAAATTAAAAGATTACTATTAGTAAGAATTAGTTCGACTTTTTTTAGTGATTTTATATATTATTCTTCTATAAGAAATAAGAGAATTACTAGGAGTATACTTACTTTATAGATTTATACTATAATAATTAGTATAGACTTTACTTATATTATAACTATATTACTTAAGAAAATCCTCTAGTACTAAAAACTCCTTTAAATCTTAACTATTATATATATTAACTTATACTTACTTTATAAGTACTTTATGGAATTTAGTACTACTAAAGAAAAATACTTTATAATTAATATTATAGTATTAAAATAGTTATATAAATATTATAAGTTCTATGAAATATAGTAGATTAATAGATATAACAATATTGCTGAAATATTTTTATAAAATATATACTAAACTATACCCTCAAGAGATTTATTAACTCAAACTATATAACTAACTAAATAGAAGGATAAATAACTTAAGTAAAATAGATAAATAGGTATTCGAATATTATTAAGGTAAAAAAGTATAAGTCCCTAAAAGTAATATTTTTTATATAAATAGATAGGTATTGGGGTATATAGTAAAAAGAAAGGTTACTAGTATTAGTTATGCTATACTATAGGGTATATAGTAACTATATATATTACTATATATATAGTAATATACCTTTTATACCTTACTAGTAATAAATACTAAGTACCTAATACTAGCTATAGCTAATTATATAGTAAGTAGTAAGTAATTACTATACTATAGATCTAAAGCTTTATATAACGCCTCACACTATATAATATAAGAATAATAAGAATAAATAACCAGAATACTACTTTATTCCTATATAGCAAAGTCATATATAGTATGTATTACCTTCTAGATAAACTAATAATCATAGCTAAAATAGCTATATAGTAGCTAATATAGCTAATAGAATATAGAGAAAACTATAGACCCTATAATCTTTAATATAAGAATTACTAGAGAAGTAGTAGAGCGGTAGTAGCAGTAGTCATAGTATATAATATAACTCTAAATTATAAAGAAATCACTAGAGAAGTATTAGAACTATTAGATTGAGAGACATATACTTCATATATATATTTTATAGGATTATATTAATATATTCCTACTAGGCATCTAGTACCTCTATAATCTCCTAAGCAATTTTAGATCTAATAATAATAATATAATTAATTTAATAATTCAAAATCTTATATATATTATAAAAGAACTATCTGAATTAGAAACTTCTGAAACTTTTAAAGAGAAATATCTATCTTTTCTAAAAAGATTACTTTAAAGAATTTAGAAGATTAAATGTTTTAAGTTGATTAGATTAAGTCTTTATATAAATCTTATGATTTCTAAAACCTTTTAAACTCTTTTTTAATAATAAAACTCTTCTAAGAAAGTCTAGTAAAGAATATATAAGGTTTATTATTAAACTAAAAATCCCTGAGATTTCTAACTATTTAATAAGAGTCTAATAGTTACTATAAGTTTTATCCCAATTTTAAATTATAACTCTTAAGGTAAAAGAAAATATTAGGATTACTTTTACTAAGGGAGATACTATTTTATGAGTTATAATTTGTAAATATTTCTTAACTATTAATATAGCTTTTTTAAGAGAAAATAAACTAGATCTATCTTTTAAGTAAAGATATATTATAAGAGAATAAATTAGATCTAAGTAGTATGGAAATATATCAGAAATATAGGTTCTCTATATTTTCTAAAATAGTCTTATAATATAATAAGAAATCTTAATATTTGATTATTTAAGCTTAACAGTTAGAAATATTATAATAAGATAGAGAGAAAGATAGAAGTAATTATAGAATTATAAGTAATACTTATGAAGTTTATTAAGAAGAAACTAAGTTTTAAGAATAATATAGAAACCTAAGTCTTTTAATAAGAGAAAGCTATTTATAAATACCTCAATATTAGAATTCTAAATACTTATAATTTTACCATTTAATTTATAGAATATATTATAATTCTTATAAGTATTTAGATTAAATCTAAAATCGTTTTATATTAATTCATAATCTCTTAGAAAGCTTGAGATAATAATCTAATAAGTATTAAAATTATTAGTTAGACTTACTTTTTTATTTGAAATAAGAAGAGTATTCTAGTAAGAATTAGATTAATAAGAGAAATATTTAATTCTTTGGATATTTCAATTAATAATAGAGAAGTAATAAAGAGATTTCTTCTTCTTATAAGGAGTTAAAATTAAAGTTAAACCTAAAGGGAGAAAAATACTCCTAGTTAATATATTAATAAGTATTATAAGTAAGATTTGAATAATAATAAGAGATATAAGTTAAATAGAAGTATTAACTACAAGATTTACGAGATAAAATACTCTCTCTTAAAATACTTCTATATTAATAAAGAGATCTAATACTATACCTAGAGGTTTAATTAGAAAATCTAAGATTTTTTAAATAGAAAGATAAAATCTAATAAAACCTTTATAAAATATATAAGGAAGATTGTAAACTTAATTTTAACTTCTTAATTATATAGATAGTTTTATAATATAATAAATATAGTTCTGATGGTTTTAGATAAAGTCTATATTTGTATAAACTTTATATTTGTAGACTTAGAGTTAATAATATATATATTTAATAATATAAAGTAATTTTGAAATTTTATAAAATCCTTTATAAATACATATTTTTAGACTAGAATTTAAAAGATCATTATGAAAGAATATAGTATTATAATAATTACTATTCAAAGCCCTTATAAGTCTATAGGACTATAGCTTTGTAATATAATATTATATTCTAACCTTATAAGTAATTTAATCTTACTTAAAAAACTTTATAAGAGAAATTTATAATAAAATAAGAACCTAGAAAATAATTATATTAAGAGAGTAGATAAGACTTATCTCTATGTTTTTAAGATTATAAGTAGATAATATATATTAAAATATAACTCTTTAGAAAAAGCTACTTTTAAAATATTAGTAGTTATGGAGCCTTTACTACAAAATAAACCTCCTAAGCTCTAGTAATAATATAAATATACTGTTTCTATATAGAAATACCTTATAATTAAGTCTCAAGAGCTTTAATATATAAAATAAAAATACTTATATTTTCAAATAATAAACTACTTATTATAAATCCATTAAAGAAGTAAGATTGAAATCCCAATCTTATATAGTTTTAATTATAAATTAGAATATTCATATGAGAGGGAAGATGTATAGAATTATATATAGACCTCTGAAAGAAGTAATATAATATATTAATCTAGAGGAAAGAGTTACTATTAACTTTTACAACTTTAATAAGAACTATTAAAACTATATATTAATAGTAGTCTTTATAGATTAAATAACTAATTTAATATAAGACTTCTATCCTTTTTTAAAAAGAATAGAAGAAATCTTGGAAATAACTAGGAAGCTTTGTAGCTTTTTAAAAATAATATATAAGATTATAATTAATAAGATTAAAGTAGATAATAAGATTTAGAAGTATAAAGTAATCTTAATAGAGATTCATAAGAAAAGTATTAAATTTAAACTTTTATATTAAATATCTAAATATATAATAGAAGAATAGAAAGAAGAAGAATAATAATTAAGAAGTATATAAATTCTATAGCTATTAAAGTATTCCTACTTTATAATCAATAGCTTAAAGTCTTTAAAATAACTATATATATATATATAACTATACTCTTTTAACCTTATAAGGTTAGAAGATATTATGTAAATAATTCTATTAATATTTCTAGAAAGATAAGAATACTTATATATTAACTCTAGACTTCTCTTACTTAAAAATATATAGATATTATACTTATATAATAACTTATAAAACTTAGTTAAAATAGAATTAATACTAAAAACCTATATGAAAAGTTCTATTAGAATTCCTAATAAGTTATATTTAAATAATCTTTTTAAAATTTAAAATTCTTTGTAAAAAGAGGTTTATACTACTTAAGATATAAGACTTAATAAAAAAGAATTCTTTAATATTAATTTTAAAAAGTTTATAAATAAAGTATTATAAATAGACTTTAAAGAGATTTAAAGGAAGATTACTAAGCTTATAGAATAATTAGAAAGTATATCTATAAAGTAAAATATTAATAAGGAAGTGAATAAGGTTACTAAATAGTCTTTAATTAAACTAAGTATTAAATAAATGAGTATTGCAAATTCTAAAGAAAAACCTACTTATTCTAAAATAAGATT
Source organism: Colletotrichum orbiculare MAFF 240422 (assembly GCA_000350065.2). Classification (NCBI taxonomy): domain Eukaryota; kingdom Fungi; phylum Ascomycota; class Sordariomycetes; order Glomerellales; family Glomerellaceae; genus Colletotrichum; species Colletotrichum orbiculare. Next base: position 324,952 of record AMCV02000046.1, on the reverse strand, counting down.
TAAATTATAACTTACTCTTCTTCCCTCTTTAAAAGCTATAAGTTTTATAATAATTCTTAAAGGAGTATTAAAAAAGACATATAAAGAAGAAAAATAGTTACAAACTTTACTTATAGTAAGATTTACCTTATGAATATCTTTCAAAATAGCTTTTCTAATAAAGTGTAAAATATATAGAGATTTTAGAACTTATATAAAACTAATTACTTCTTTAGATAGATATTTAAAACCTAGTTAGCTTAAGAATTCTATTAAGATGAATAATTTAGAATAAGTAGTAGTAAGACTATTAATATATAAAATAAGTAAAGAAAGATATAAGTAGTATTCTAATTACCTAACTAATTACTTATTAATTTTAAATAGTTTAAAAAGTTGAAAATAAGGCTTAGAAGAACTTTATATACTTTTAAAAAGATCCTAATTATTATAATATAATATAAAGTCCTTAAGCCTTAAAAATATATTAATAAGAGTTACCTTTCTTCCTAATATTTTACTAGTAGTTTATAAGCTGAAAAGAATATCTAAACTACAAAAAGGAAAATATAAGGTTTTAAGATATTCACCTATTAGCTTAAGAGTTTTAAGAAGTTGAAAAAACATATTTAAGAAGTTATTAGATTTTATAATCATAAAGTAAAATTAATAAGTTAACTATAAAAAGTTAAATAATCTTTAGGTATTACTAAGTTTATACTTATAAATTTAATACGTATAAATAATTATTAAGGTTAAAGACTTATCTAATTATAAGAAGAAATAAGTAACCTAAAGATAAATTTAATACTTATATAATAATACTTATAGGAATATTATTTAGAATACTTATAGTAATTACTATATGCGTTAACCTTAGGTTTATATAATATAATATAATAAATACTTTTATTCATACTAAGATTAATAAAGAGATCTATATGTAAATACCCTTAAGATATAAAATACTAGATAGAATTCTTAAACTCTTAAAAATATTCTATAGCTTTTAATAATTTCTTATATTATAATAGTAGTATTTTTAGAAAGATTTTAGAGATTTATAGTTTTCTTATATTTCTAGAGAGGAGTATTACTAATATCAAAACTAAGTCTTTTTCTTCTTTTATATTAATAACTATATCTTATTTTTCCTAAATATATATAGAAATCCTATAAGAAAAACTATATAAAACTTCTAATTTTAATATTATTTTAAGAAAAAGGAAGATTTGTGATAGTTCCTTAATATTAAGGTTTTATATAATTAAGAAGTTTAAAAATTATAACTCTTATAAGTTATATATATAGAGAAGACTTATAAATTTCTACTAGAAAGATATTAATTTAAAATAAGAGATAAATCTCTTATAATATATTTAGATTTCTTCTTCTAAAAAGGAGAAGTTTTATATTATAGAATAAACTGCTATTGAAAAAACGTAAATATAATACTATATATAATAGATATAATAACATTTAATATAATATTTACTACTAGTTAATTAATATATTCTGGTTAAAATTCTAATTTTTAGTATTAAGAAGTAGTAAACTAAATACTTAATTATATCTATAAAACTTGATATTTATACTTTAAATATAATATAAAACCTAGAAGCTTAAAAGATATCCTAATAGTCTGTTTAGATATAAGCTTTAGAAATAATATATAGGATGAAAAGAATTCTTAAAGCTTTATAATAAAGCTATTTATAAGAAGTATTATTTAGAAAATTATGAAATAGTCTATAGCTATAATATTAATTATAAAAGCTAAGCTACTCTCTTTTTCCTTAGTAATAAAATAAATATTATTTATAAATTAGTTATTAATTTTACTATTACTCTAGCTATTAATAAAAGGTTTAAAAGAAATAAAGTTTTCTTTTAATAAGAGCTAATTAGTAATAATTGGAATCTAATATAACAATTTCTAAATAGTAAGTCTAGTCTCTAAAAAACTTATAAAGCTTTAAACTTATCTAAGATATATAAATATCTATAACTACTAGTTCTACTAAGGGATCTCTAAAAAGGAACTATTAGTTACTTATACTCCCTTAATATCATTAGTAATAAATAGCCTAATGAAGATTCTATTAATATAATTATCTAGACAGTTGTAAACGTAATTAAACCTAAATTATAGATAAGACTTCTTTAAAAGAGATTATATAAATAACTTTAAGAAAAATAAAGAAGTATAACTAAATTCTTTTAAATAGAATTAGTATAAGATATAGATAAATAATAAATCATATAAAATTACTTTTAAGCTTAAGAGTATAAGGGAATAAAGTATTCCTTAATTTAAAATTAAAGCTTATAAGTAAATAAATATCTATAGGTATAAAACTTATAAATTAAGATTAATCCTCTAAAGCTAGAACTTTAAATAATAAATCAAACTACTATATTACTATCTTAAAGAACTATTATAATAAGTAACTTACTTATAAATATTAAGAAGTAATTTATAGGAAGTAATAGAAGTATAACTATTTAGGTAAAATGAGAAGTAAAAGTTGAGAAAGTGATATAAATTAATAATTAAACTTTTATTTAGAAAGAGATAATTAATACTACTAATACTACTTATAAAAAGTTATTTAAAGAAATTATAATAATAATAAGAACTATAAGAACTATAAGAACTATAGATAGAATATAAAGAATAAATATAAGAGTTAAATAACTCTTAGTATAATTAGTATAAGTAATAGTAATAGTATTATAAAGCTTATAATACTTAATAGAAACTATTTAGAAATATATAAGTTAGAAAAGCTAATTAGAAAGTTATATAGGAGATACTTATTATAAATTTAATATTCTTATTATTTTAAATCGTAAGGAATTTAATATAAAGATAAATAGTTTTTTCTATATTAGAATTATAAATACTACTAGTTAGATAGTACTTATAGTAATAATAGAAATCTTAATAATAGATCCTAAAATATTATAACTTTTAATACGAAAGAATAAATAGCTAAAATAAGAATTATAAACCTCCTCTTTATTTTCCTTACTTATATGTTTATATTCATATATAGATAAAATGAGAATTATTTTAATACTTTTGAATATAGAAATCCTAGTATTTCTAACTATAAGAGAACTATTAGTAATAGTAGGTTTCTTTTACTTTTTTAAAAAAAGAATAAATAATTTAGAAGTAAATAGAAAGTACTTCATAGTTCTCTTAGAATAAGAAGAGGTTTCCTCCTCAAAATCTTTATTATTAATTATACTTTTAAAATTTTAATTAGTAGCTTTATGACTAATTACTATATAATTAATTGTTATATTAATAATAGATAAAAGAGTATTTTTAATTACCTCTTATATAAGCTTAGAATTATTAAGAGATATATTAGGGGTAATAGGAATTTCTTTAAGAGAAGTTTTATAAGTAGGAGAGGATATCTTAAAATCTCTATATAAATTAGTAATATAATAGTAAGAGGAACTTATTTTAAAAATTCATATATTGTTTAATAAAGATTTATAACTAAAAAAAGAAAAAGTAAAATATATAACTATATAATAAAACTAATAATTTATATTGAAACTTAAGATTTTTAATTAATAAAGTAATCAATATTAGAAATAAGACTAATATTATTTAACTAATTATAATACTTCTTTATATAACTACTAGTTATTATTTAAAAATTCAAAAGAAGAAGAATTAAGAAGTTATATAATCTTTTTAAAGAACTTATAAATAAAAGAATCTAATTTTAAATCTATTTATAAAGTTTATATAAATAGAGAGAAGCTCTAGAGATTTCTCCCTAAAGAGATATATTAGATTAATAGAGATATATTTTATATATATATTTCATAGGATTATATTAATATGCTCCTACTGGGTATCTAATACTTCTATAGTCTCCTAAGTAATTTAAGATCTAATAATAACAATACAATGAATTCAATAAGAATAATAATAGTAGCAGTATACAAGAGACTATATTAATAAGTAATATATAAGAAGCTATAATAATAAGAAGCTATAATATAATTTTAAATAAAAAGGAAATTACTAGAGAAGTAATAATAACAATATATAACATAGTTTTAAGTTTTATAAAGAAATCACAAGAAGAGCAGCGGGGCAGCAGTAATATAATAGTTGTAATGATATCAACATAATGACATCAGTAGTATATAGGAAGCTAGTAGCAATATGAAACTATAGTAATAAGAAGCTAGTAATATATGAAACACTAGGAGTATATAAAAAGCTAGTAATATATAAGAAGTAATAGCAAGAAGAAGCTAGTAATAAATACAAAGCTTTCAAGAGACTCTATAAATAGTACTACTCTTTCTACTATAGGAGTAGAAATTTAATAAGAATACTAGGGGTCTAGTTTTAAATATATAAGGGGTATTAAAAGGCTAGTAAGAAGGCTAGGATATATACTATAGAAATAAGGGGGCTTTTGAGATCTACGAATAACTTCATAAGCTATAAGACTATAAAGATATAGTCTATAAAAAAGAGAATATATCAGGGTATACTAATAGCCCCTAGCTAGCCACTAGTTAAACTACTACTTAGTTATATATAAAGAAGAATATTTAAACTATAATAGCTAGGATCTTAGTTTAAAGAGTTAGATTCAAATATATTAACAACCTTATACCTATATTTACCCCTATATAAATCTATCATTTAGATACTAAATCTATCCTTAATACTAATCCTAAGTTTATTGAAAAAGTTATTACTATTTTTACTACTTCATACTTAAAGTCTATTTCTAAAGGTAAGTTGCCCTATTATATGAAAAGTATATTTAGTAATCTAGATTTTAATATAGAAATTAGAGGGGAAGCTATATGCTTCCTATTAAATTATTATAAAGACTTATTAATATAAAGAGTCCTTCTTAGTAGTATAATTCTATATCTCTTATAAGTCTAATTTCTCCTTAAAAGCCTAAATATTAATAATATCTATATACCCTACTTAAAGTTCTATAGGAATAGTAATATTTAAAATAACTTATATTACTTATTCCTATTAGTTCTTATTATCTTATCTTTTAGGAGTATTTTACGTCTTTTTAAAAAAATATTAGAAGTTACTATTTAGATATCTAGTTAGTATTTGAAATAGAAGTTATATTAAGGTAATTTATCTACTTATTCATTCTATCTTTCTATAAACTACTACTTCTTTATAAAGTATTTAAAACCTTTATAATTAATAAGAACTTTAAACTTCTTAATACTTTATAATTCTACCTTTTATACTTATAAATAAGTTAATATTATAAGGAATTCCTTATTATAAATTGGATAAATAAGCTCTATAGAACTGAAGTATTAATAATAGAGAATTATCAAATACTTCACTCTAACTTTATCTTCTTAAATTAGTATACTACTTAGAGTAAATTTAGAATAATTAGTTTCTATTATAATTAGAATATTAGAATTAAATATTTATAAAGCTAATTCTATAGTAAAGAAGTATCTTAATATAAAGAAGGCTTCTTATTACTCTAATCTCTAGTTAAGAGTGGATTTTTTTAAATTAGATAGTTTAGTAATTCTATAATAGTGTTATATCACAATATGAAGACTTTATAGTAATTTATAAATCTAAAGAAATTATAAATACCCTTTAGTAATTTAAAGAGCCACTAATTAATAATGATTTCTCATTTCTCTAAATTATATAAGAGGTTCTTCTTAGTTAATATAATATACTTGATATATTTTATTATAATAATAGAAAACTTATACCTCTTATGATCTAGTTTAAGATTTATATTAATAAGTTGGCTAAATAGTTAGTAGACCTTCTCCTTATAGTTTTATTATATATTATTAGTATAAATAAGGATATTACTAATATATATTATAATAAAGCTATCTAGGAACTACTATAAGTAACTATTTATATATTTTTAAAATATAATAGGAGTATTAATAGGTTTAAAGAGATATATTATTTATTTAAAGAGATTATAATATATCTAGAAGGTCATTTTCTCTTAGTCTATTTTATTAATCCTAATCTTATCAAATATAGTAATAATATTAAACTTAGTATTGAAAGTATACTATAATAATCTTCTAGAATATCTCTAATATAAAAAAGAGGAAATAATAATCTTTCTTTAGAATTATGTTGAAACTTTTATAATCTATATACAAATATATCTCTCTATTTAAACTTCCGATGAAGAAAACTAAAGTCCTAATAGAAAAACTACTTAGTCTAATAGAATTCTTATTAAATAGGTCTTTTAAAATGTTTTTAAATATTAGAAGTTCTTTTTATAATATATTATAAAAAGGTTTCTATAAAAGATTAAATTCTTATTCTTTATTATTAAAGATTAATAGAATATAATAGTTTATCTCTAATTAACTAAGAGGTAATCAATATATTATATTTAGATAGAAGAAATCTAAGAATCCTTTTAAGATATTTATAGAGATATAATCTCTTAAGTCTACTTCTACTTTTAGAGTTAATACTTTCTTAATATTTAATAAATTAATTCGGTTACTTTTGCTCTATACCTAGAATGGTATCTAAGCTCTTCACTCTATATATAGATTTAACTATAGATTTTACCTAATAATAGTATTCATATTAATACTAGCTTATAACTAGTTAAAATAGTAATGAAATTACTTATTATTATAGATAATTATACCCTTAGTTCTAATATTTAACCCTATAGTAGTAGAAGACTTTATAGTAATAATTAGGGAGAGCTTTATTGAAGCTAAGGCTTAATATATATAGCTAAAAGTAACTACTAAGGTTGTAGGGTTGAGAACTTTTGTAAACCTCTTAAGATAGAATAATTTAACAAATTAATAGATATAATTTGATAAGAGTTTAATACTGTATTGATATATTATATAATATATTAATAGATAAATATAAATAAATTAGTATTAAATAGATAGACTAATTAAGTCTCTTCAAGTCTTATTAGTTTATCTTAGTATTCTAAAAAGTCTATTATACTACTTTCTTTATAAACTAGTTATTAAATTCTGATATTATAAATTATATAGTTATCTTCTATCTATAGCTATTTAAATATAAAAATAACAAGAAACTTTTTATAATATAAATATCAATCTTCTATATATAACTACTAACTTCTAATATCAAAATAACTACCCCCTAAGTATTCTTAAAAAATAACTTATTAATATATCTTCTTATCTATCTCCTTAATTTATTAATTAATAAGAAGTAGAATTTCTTTATAAGAGAGATATTAATAATAATATGAATATTATAGCTTATATTAATAGGTATATTAATAGAATAATTTCTATTAATTTTCATCTTAATAATAACTAACGTTTAATTACTTACTTGTTCCTTCTCTTATTATTTTTCCTATCCTATTACTTCTATTTCTATTAAGTCTAGAATTTAATTTTATTCTAGAATTACTCTTTTCCTAAATCTTTACTATTACTAAGTAGGAGAATATTATCCTTTTAGTTATTTTTAGTATAATCTATAATAATTAAAGTTTCTATAACTTTTATAATAGTCTTCTCATATTTTTATATTATATAACTCTTATAAATAGAATTTTTCTTATTATACTTATAATATTAATAGATATTCTAATAGTTCCTAATATACTTTTAGGAATCAAAGAAGAGCTATGAGAACTTTAGTAATATTACTATTCTTTAATTACTCTAATTATTATAATATTACTTTTTATATTATAAGTAATAGGTTTCTAATAAAGTAGTTAGTAGTAAATAAGTATTCTTTATATATATTCACATCTTTAAATTATATCTTAAGTTTTTAATAATTAGAATCCATATTTCATAGGAAGATTAATTAAAATAAATAGTCTTTTGATATAAGAAAGTAGTATAACTTCTAATAAGGAAATTCAAATTATATCTAACTATATATATTTTTTAATGTTAATTAAAAGTTTCTTTAATTAAAATAAGAAAGTAATTAAATATTTATTTTCTAAGAGGGGCTGATAGCTCGCTTTCTACTATTACTATTAGTAGATATATTACTCCCTAAAGTATAACTTTTATCCTCCTACCCCCCTACTAACTGCTATAGCTAGCTTTTAGTTAATCTAAAGCTAAACCCCTTATAACTATAGTTAGTATACCTACCCTATATTAACTTTTTTGATAATAAATATTAGGAATAACGCGCTTGAGAGGTAGAGTTTATACTAGCTAAACCTCGGGCGCTAGTACTATCTCTATAGGCTTCGTCTTATTAAAACTATTTAAAATAGAGTTTCGCGTGGCATATATAGTTATATTTAGTTATATATAATATATACTAGATTTTACTTCCTAATTATATATTATAATCAAGAGTTTTATAATACTAAAGAGCTATTAGGTTAAATATATATATTATGATAATTTAATATATTTTAAATATTAAGATATTTACTAAAAATACTTTCTTTTTAATCTTCAAAAAAGCTAATTAGTAGCTAACTTAGTATAACGCCTTTTAAATAGAAGTTAAAGTTTATAATTTATAGGACTATTTTAATTTTAAAATAACTACTTACTAAAGCTTTTTTATAGAGTTTTTTTTAAGAGGTTTTTTTAAGTAACTTTCTAAAAGCTGGGAAATACTAATAAGTTGGTAAAATATTTAAATTAGGTATTCTTAAGAGTTCTATTTTTATAAAAGTAAGTTATAAAGAAGATTAATAACTTTTTATAGATATTACTAAAGAAGTTTATATAAAAGATATTATAAACTTTATAGAGAAAGGTCTAAAGGTAAATATAATGTTCTATAGTTTTTATATTTTAAAAACTTAAGAATACTAATATAAATAATTAAATTAAACTTATATAATAATTTAGATCTTTAGATATATAAATAAAGTATTTTAATATTAGTATTATTATATAGAAGAAGATATAGTAGTATAAGTTACTAATTTCTATACTTACTTTAGTATTATAGATAATTTATACTTCTAAAATACTATTTTAATATATTTTAAGATATTTTAATCTTCTAGATTTTAGTATCTAACTAT
>AMCV02000046.1:293956-315538 GCA_000350065.2 Colletotrichum orbiculare MAFF 240422 | reverse complement strand
AATATTATAATAGAAATTCTAATTACTATTTTAAACTTTTAAAATAATAAGAAATACTTCTAAAGTTTAAATAAGTTTTTATACTTTTTGAAATATAAGTTAAGTTATATTTTAATATATTATTATTATATATATTTTTAGTTAGTTTATAAAAGCTAAATACTAAATATTTTAATTAAAGAGAGGATTAGATTTTACTAGTTTTAGATTTAGACTTCTTGAGGAAGGTTTAAACCTTTAAGTAATAGTAATTATATAACTAGCTTTATAGCTAAAATAGCTATAATACTATATAGTAAGTATATTATAAAAAGGGATTTTAGTAATATTTTTTCTAAGACTCTTTTATTTTTAATTTAAACGCCTTAGTTTATATCTTCTAAGATATAGAATATTTTATAATGTTTTAGGAACCTCCTATAGAAAATTATATTTAGTATCATATAAAGTTTATACTTATTAAGAATTATAAAGATATTAAGATCTTTATTATAACTAGTAAAAGTAAAGAAATTAAGGTATATTTATATAATATTACTTTCTATATTACTCTAGTCATAAATTTTATCTCTTTTCAGTAGTTATAAAAATAAGACTATTAGTAGGATATTAGGTTAAACTATTTATCTTAATTATAAAAGAATAATTATTCTAAAATTATAATTATTAATATTTAATATAATTAGTAAGTCTTTAAATATTATATATCTTATAAGAAATTAATTATACTAATAGTATAATTAGTATAATATAAGTTTTCTCCTAGATATTACTACTATTAGTAGTATACTATAGATATTATTTAAAGACTCTTAAAAGGTGATAAATAATTCTAGTATTAGTAGTTAGGATATCTTAGTAGAGAACTTCTTAACTATTTCGTCTTAATTATATAAAGTATTTATATTACTAATAGCTATTTAAAATATAATAAGTATTAGTTTACTTAGGGGGTATATAAGATTTATAGTATTAGTAAGGTAAAATAAAAGATTTATTATATAGAATATAAGAATACTTTATATACTATTTCTAGAGAATATATTATTTTTAACTTCTATTCCTATTATTAAAGTTATAGTGGTTATATTTTAGCTCTAATATTTATAGATAGAACTACTAATTACTTTTAAGATTTCTATCTTATTAATTATATTAGAGTTATTATTATAGGGATATTTAAGAGTTTCATGATATTCTTTAAGTATTAGTATAGTATTAATATTAAGGTTTTTAAGTATAATAATAAGGTCTTTAGGTATAAGAATCTTAAATATAATCTAACTTCTTAAAGTAAATACTTTAAGTTATCTATTTTATTTATTTAAAGCTAAAATAGAAGTACTAAATATATTAGAATAATTATTAAGGTATATATAAAAGCTATAAAGTATAAGAATAAACTACTTTACGAACCTTTATTGAAAACCTTATAAGTAGTAGTATTTCTTTATAACTAAATATTAATATACTTTTTAAATTAGTAAATATTATACTAAAAGCTTTATAAAGCTATTTAGAAGGATAATATTATAAAGCTAGACTTAGCCTACCTTTATACCTATAGTTATAAATACTTTATTCTTATTATAAATATAAAATTTAAATATAACTATTTAGTATATTTTAAAAAATATTTTTTTATTAGCTTTTTAATAAGTTATATTTTAACTAATTTATATTGAATATAAAACCTAATTTAAAATAAAGTTATAATAATTTATAATATCTTTTTTATTATAAGCTAAGCCCTACTAGAACTAACTACAGCTAGCAGATCTCGTTCTACCACTACAAACTGCAACAGACCTATTTTATATATATTCTACAACTTTTCTAAAAACTCTTCTTCTTTAGCTTAGATTCCTTTAATTAAAATACCCCTATATTTAACTATACAAACTACACCTTTTATATATCTAAACTTAATATTACTTACACACCTTATTATTAATTATAGTATATAATAGAAATATATAATAAAAACAGTCTAATTATAAACCTTATAGGAGTTTTCACTAGCACTATAGTATAATAAAACTAATAGCTTACTATACTAGCTAATATAGTTATCTAATTACAAACCTACCTAAACTCTATACTATTAAATATATCTATAATAAGCATTAAAACTACTCCTAAACTAGCCCTAAATACTAACCTAGCTATACCTATATAATAATAATTTATACCTAACCCTAAGAAGTTCTCAAAAAGTTGTAATAAATACTTAGCCTAAATATAACAGATCTATAACAAGCTTTTTATTAACTATATATTTATTATAAATAACCAGGAAACCTAATACCTCATTAACCCATACTTAGATATAAAAGTCTAGTTAATTATGGCAGAATTCTATAACAATAACAGCCCCTAAAATATATATAATCTAAACAACTTCCTTATATACCTAGATTAGATATATAAGGATCTAAATATAATAGATTATACTTTAGTATATCTTTTAAATAAGTATATAAAAGACTATAAACGCTTTACTAGCTTCTTTCCTTATTTCGAGAAGCTCCTTATTATAGTAAGTAGTACCCTATAGCTACATACTATACAAATTAGTTATTTATAAGCTGCCCTATTTCTAAAATTATACTACTACCTAATTAGTATAAATATTAGCACTAATAATTTCAAGAAGTATATTAATAGTATATAATATATAACAAGATAGTTAGAAAACTATAAAATATCATATTTTATACCTAACTAACAAACTATTAAAACAGACTAATAGTATAACTTAAAAGTAAATAATAATAGTAATATAGTAATAATAAGTATTATTCAAGTTATAAAAATCATAGAAGTCCCACTATAGAATACTACATAACAATAGGATATATAGAAATACTTTAATTATTAAGTCTAGGGATATATAGCTAGTAATTATCTAGAGAAATATACCTCCTATATTACTAAGGTAGCTTTAGAATAAGCCTACTCTAGCGATAAAACTAAAGGCTTAGATTCTAATAGTAATTTAGGAAAAGAATAACTCTAATATAAAATTAGACTCTAAAGCTTATAGAAAAGGAAAAGACTAGTTAGAAGTATTTTAAAGTAAAATATAAGATAAATAGACTTTCTATACTATTAAAAACTCAGATTAATACAAAATATATTACCTAAGTACTTCTAGATAGTAATTATAATATTTATACTATAGTTAACTACTACTTAGTTTGCTAACTCTATTTACTATATATAGATAGAATGCTAAGGAAGTTTAGAGGTTTTATAGATAAAATAGTATATATATTAATAAAAGGTGTCGTAGTATTTAATATTAAATTTAATAGTTATATCTAGAAAGTCTATACTTATATTATTAATAGCTTAAATATTAATATCTTCTTAAGTAAGCTATAAATAGAATGTAATACTATTATTTATAATATTTAGAAATACTATATCTATTATAATAAGAAATAAGTATATATCCCTCTAGTAGGATAGGAGGAGAATCCCCTAATTTAGGAGATTCAAATAGTAAAAATACTAATAACTACTTTTTTTACTATAATTTACTAAAAAGCTTCTAAGGTATATAAATATATATATTATAGACGTCTTATAGTAGGGGAAATTATATAAGTTATTAACTTAGTAGATATAGAGAAAATATTCTAAGTAAAAGATAAAAAAAATAACCTAATAGTATTACTATATTAAGTATATAAGGGATTTAAAAACCTTTTTAAGAAAAATAAAATATACTTTATACTACTTATCTACTTAGGTATAAACTATGAAATCTACCTAGAAAGAAGAAATAATAGTTAGGAGTAGCTTCTGCTTTAAGGACTACTCTATAATATATTTTAAGAAGAATTATTAGTCTTATAGAAAATACTTTAGGATCTCCTTAATAAGAAGTTTATATAGGTAAGTAAGTTATTTATAAGCGTTTTAATCCTATTTATTAAGAAACCTAAAGGTAAGCTATATTTCTATTATAACTATAGAATACTTAATACTATTATAAAGAAAAACTATTACTTCCTACTATTTATATTAAAAACCTTCTAATATATAACTTTAACTATATAATATATAAAACTAAATATTATTACTATATTTTACAAAATTAGAATTATAGAAAAATATTAAGAGAAAACTACTTTTTATATATAGTATAGTTTTTTTAAATAATTTATATATCTATTTACATTTATAAGAACCCTAGTGATATTCTAATACTATATTAATAATATACTCTATAAATTTCTTAATAATTTTACTATAGTATACTTAGACGATATCTTTATCTATATAATAAGGTCTTAGAAAGATTATAAAAAAAAGGTTAAAGAAATCCTATAAACCCTATTGATAACTAAGTTAAATCTCAACTCAGCTAAATATATATTCTTTATAAAAATAGTAAAGTATATTAGATTTATACTTAAGGCTAAAGAGGGGATTATTTATAACTCTAAAAAAATAAAAGTGATAAATAAGTAGCTCGCCTTAATAATAATAAAAACTATAAAAAGTTTCTTAAAGCTTACTAATTATTACTATATATTTATAGAAAACTATATAGCTCTTATAGACCTTCTAAATATTTTAATAAAAAAGGGTATAGTATTCTATTAAAAAGAGAAGGAAAAAAGTATTTTTACTATTCTAAAAGACTATCTTATTAAAACCTTAGTCTTCTAATATTTCGACTTAGACCTAGTGACTATTATTAAAATAAACTATTTAGAATTTATATTTAGAAGTACCTTCTTATAAGAAAATGTATAAAAATACTACTAGCTAGTTACTTTTTACTTATAGAAACTATCTTTAGTATGATATAACTACTTAATCTATAATAAGGAGCTTTTAATAGTAATATCTTATTTTAATATTTAGAATATAAAGTTAAAGAATTATAATAAGTTCTAAGTTTCAATAAATTATAAAAACCCTAAATTCTTTATAAAAAAATAGAAGCTTAATAAATATTAGAATTAGTAAACTAAATAGTTAACTTATTATTAGTTTAAGATTGAATATTAGTTAAGCTATTTAGTTATTATACTAGACGTATTATTAAGGTATGAGTAAGATATTTTACCTGGTTAGGAGGATAAAAGAGAATAAGATAGGGTAATCTAGTTAATTTTAGACTTAGCTTAGCTGTATTAGATATCTATACTAGCTATATAATAAATATAGGAGTCTAGTAAGTTTAAGATCTTATTATTATGAATCTTTAATAATAATATAGACCTCTAGAAACTATAAGATAGTATCTTACCTAAAGATAAATAGTATTTAGAAGTTTATTAAACTGTAGCTAGAAGAAACTATATATTCCTTATTACTATTAAAGTTAGAATTTAAATTATAGAATATACTTTTAATATATTAAGGCATTTTATATAGAAAGACTATATATAAATACCTAGGAATATAGATTGAGAATACTAAGATAATACCTTATAAATAACTATAATATAAAAAGTCTATAACTCCTTTCTAGTAAGTTACTTTAAGAAGAATAATATATTTAAAATAGTATTATACTAATACTACTAGCTAGGCCTCTTATAGGATATATAACGCTTCATATAGAACTATAATACCTATAATATTAGTATAATTTAAAGGGATATAAAAAAAGGATTTCTATAGCTATTACTTATACTAGAGAAAGTTTGTAATAACCTCACAATAGACTTTATTACTAAACTACTTATATTAACTAAAAATAATACTTACTTCATATAAGTAATTATAGACTAATTAGATAAATTAGTTATACTAAAACTTATAGTAATAATAGGAGTAGAAGAATATACAGAATAGTTCCTAAACTACTATTTTTAGTTCTATAGAATCCTAAGAATAATTATTAATAATTCAAAGAGTAATTAGACTAGTTATTTTTAAAAGAGGCTTTATGATTTTACTAATATAAAATAATACCTAAATACTATATATTACTTATAAATTAATAGAACTACTAAATGATTCAATTAGGAAATAGAAATATATTTTTATATAATTATTAGTTATACTTAAAATAACTAAGAAACCTATCTTCTAATAGTACAATTAGCTTTTAATAACTATATAGTATTAGTAATAGGAATTAGCCCCTTTTTTTAAAATATAAGTATTATATAAACCCTATATAAATCTATAATATAAGTAGGAATGCAGAAGATCTATATAAATAGAATACTAATACTTTAATTAATAAATTAATAGAAGCGATAAAGATAGCTTAGGCAGCTATAGTACTTATTTAGTAGAAGATAGAAAATTCTACTAATAGTTAATAGAAAGCTACTAAGAAGTTTAAAAAAGGGGATAAAGTATAACTTTATATAACTAATTACTACTTACCTTACTTATACAAGACGCTTAACTAGTTATATTATAAATATAAGGTATTAAATATTATTATACTTATAATAGTAGAGTTAAATATACTTAGTAGTATTTACTTTAGGTTTTATATTAATACCCTATATAAAGCTATTTAGGGTCTATTATTAAGATAGACTATATATAATTACTAACTACTCTTAATATAAGATAATAAAAAAAGTAATAAATAGGAAATTAAAGAAATACTAATAGTACGCTAGAAGCGTGTTAGATAGAATTATTAGAAAGAAATCTATATCAAATAGATAAACTATATACAACTTATATAAAAACTATTATACTTATTAAAAAATACTATAGTACTTAATATTTATAAGGAGAAATATAAGCTAATTGAGACTAATAATAGTAATTTAGTATATATTTTAGATCAGCTTATATAGAAAGCCTAGGGTTGAAATATTATAATTATAATAGTTATATATTAGATAGAGTAATATTAGGGGAGTAGATAATATTATATTTAAAGGCTAGAAAAGTTATCTTAAGCTTTAAAAAGTATAGTAGTAGTAGTAGGCGTATAGAAGATAAAGAAATAATAAGTTAGGAATAAGGGAGCCCTAGCCTAAGAATAGTAGCTAGTAACCTAGGTATTTATTAGTATTATAATAATAATAAAGAAGGAATAGTATTTATATAGGCTTAGAATTCTAAAAGGAAGTAATACTACTTAGAGAAAACAGAAACCTCTTTATAAATAAGAGAAGTAGGAATAGTATTAGTAGAAGAAGCTAAGTAGGTAGGAGATAGTAATATAATAATTATACTAAAATTATACTTCTTAGCTTTATAGTAGTTAGTAAAGTAGGCTTTAGTAGTGGCATTTTCTTCTTCAGTCTACTTTATAATAACTATATAAAAAATAGTATAAATTTTACTAAAAGTATTTTTCTATAGAATATATATTAATTATAAATCTAGAAAAATAATTAAGAGTTTTATATAGTAACTATAAATAATAAAGTTATTTTTAACTAAAAGGTTAGTATAAATACTAATAAAAATACACTAGGTAGTGATAGTAGTTTTATTTATCTAAGAAGTATTAGAATAAATAGATAGAAAGCTTGAGGTGTATAGTTATATCTTAACCTTATTATAATAGTAGCTAAAAGTAGGCTTAATATAATAAAAGTAATAAGTAGTATTAGTTATTATAATTCTATATTAGTTTTTAGAATAATTATAAAGAGTAACTACTATATACTAAAAATATCGTAGTAGAAGTTAATATCCTTAATGCTAAGGGGAATATTACTTATAATAATATGGGTAATATAAGTAAAGTAAGAAAGCTTGTGGGAAGTATTTTAGTTAGTAGTAACAGGAGATATATAGGTAGAAGAAGTAGTATGAATATATTTAATATAGGGCTATAATCTTTTTATTAATAGAAATTTTAATAAAACGCTTAGAAGGGTATATAGTAGAAAGAGGGGTTATAATATATTTAAGAGGAATAACCTCCTTCTCCTTATCCTTATTATCTATACTTTTAGTACTTTCCTTATTCTTATTATTATTATTACTATTATTATTATAAGTAGTAGAGGAGTAAGTAGGTGATATAGGAATAATAGGGGAATAGGTAGGTAATATAAGTTTAGTAGGGGGGTTATTAGTAATCTTATTAGTAGTAAGTTTCTTATTAAACTTATAGAGGTAACTCTTAACCTTAAGGTTTTTAATAATAAGGAGCTATTAGGAATTAGAAATAGTTAATAAGGGATTAAGGAATAAATTATAACTTATTATTATAGTTATAAAAGTAATATTACGATTTACTATAAGAAGATAGTATGAGTAAAATAATAGGGAGATGAAGTAATAATTAGTTACCTTATAAAGAAAATAAAAAACAAATAATAATATAGAAAGAAAAGTTAACTAATTTAATATATTAGGTTAGTAGTAGGATTAAAGCGTAATAATAATAGTAATTATCAACTTGTAATTACTTTATAGAATTTATAAAAACAAAAAGAGAAGTGTAAATTAATAAGGAATTTTAGTAATGAAATATGTTATAATATATAAGTATTTAGGTAGTATTAATTAATAAGAGGATTAGACTAATAATATTACTATTATAGGTATCTTATTAGCTAATTAGAAGGGGGGGTATATATTATAAGTTGAGCCTTATTAGAACTAGCTATAGCTAGCAGATCTCGTTTTACTACTATAAATTACGATAGACCTATTTTATATATATTCTATAACCTTTCTAAAAACTCTTCTTCTTTAGCTTAGATTCTTTTAATTAAAGTACCCCTACGTTTAACCACACAAGCTATACCTTTTATATTTTTTAATAAAACTTTCTTTTTTAATAAGAATTTAGCCTTTCTATAAGATAATTTTAAATAATTTAATTCTAATAAAATTACTTACTAGTTATAAGAATAAATAATTATAGTAAAGCTATTTGAAATTAGTTTAACTATTTATCTAAGTTCTAGTAAAGAGCTTAATAAAATAGTCTATATTAAAATAAGAAGTAATTATAATAATTTGAAGTCTTATATCTATATAGTAGTTATTCTAGAGCCTTATAAAGTACTATTTAAAATTATAAAGTTTATATTAGTAATCCTTATAGAATTACTTATTATATCTTTCTATAATCTTATTTATATAGATAACACTATAGGGAGGTAAAGAATTTAAGTATTTTTAGAAAGAATTAAATATAAAGAATGAATAAAATACTATATTAGAATTACTAGGAAATCTTTATTTAAAACTATTTTTTTAATTAATATACTTTAGTTATTTTAAAATATTATAAAATATTCTTATTTATAATTATAGAATAATATAAATAGTTAACTAGAAGGAGTTCTAAAAGTTGAATTTTCTTAAGGATTTTAAAATATAGATATTATAATTTCTAATAATAAACTTTAGCTATAAGGTAAATTAGATATTAGAAAATACTTAAAATATAGAAGAATAGAAATTCTTATTCTAAGAGTTTTATAGTAGAAGTTATTATTATTACTTATATCTTACTTAGCAGTATTTATTTATCTATATATTAAAGTTATAATAGTAGTTAAATAGGTTTAGTTTAAGAGTTATATTAAATTATATTTCTAGAGTAAGATTAGTAGGATTTTTATAAGAAGTTTAAAAGTTTTAGAATACTACTAAGTTTATACTTATAAGCTTAATAAGTATAAATACCTCTTAAAAATTAAAATTTCACTAGTTATTTATAGAGATTAATAGTTGTAAGATAATTATAAGACTTATATACTTATTCTAATAGGTATATTATTTTAAATCTTTATAGTAATTACTAACTATTTTAATTTTAAGTTATTTTAATATAATATAATTAATACTTTTATATATATAGTATTTCATAAAGTTATTTATATAGAAATATTATTATGTTATTAAATATTAAGTAAGATTTATTGTTTTAATAAAATATTATATAACTTATAGAAGTCTCCCTTCTTATAGTAATACTATTTAGAAATCAGTTTTTAATACTTCAACTTTAAACTTATTATAAGAAAGCTATATTACTAGTTTAAAAGGTATTTTATCTTCTTCTTTTATATTAAGAATTATATATTCTTATTCTCCTTAGAAGATATATCTAAAATACTTATATTATTAGTAGACTTTTAAAAAAAATATTATTTTAAGGGAAATAAAGATTTATAGTAGTTTCTTAATATTAAGGTTATTTAAGATTAAGTAGTATATTTGTTATAGTTTTTATAAGTAGTATATATTGAAAGGTTCTTTAAGTATTTTATAAAATATATATAGCATATTAAACACTTAAAATTATTCTAAAAACTAAAGAATTCTTATTATAGTATAATTAAGCTTCTTATATAGAGATTAAGTATTATTAGTAAGATGTTAGTTTTATTAATTATATTATAATTATAATAAGACTAGATATTATTTAAATAATAAGTAAATTATTATATTTTAATTAAAACCTTTTAGATAACTATTATATCGAAATTAAATAAACAATATGATATTTTGGTAAGATAAAAAGTTTCTACCTTAAGTTTGGCTATAAGGTTATAAATCTATTTAATAGTTTTATAGTTATTATAGATACTAGTTTTATAGATAATAGTAATAAATAAAAGGATTCTTAAGTATATATTATGTATTTCTTTAGAAGCCTAATAGTATAGTAAGTTAATAAATAAGATATTATTATTATTCTAGTAACTAAAATAGAGTTTTTAGTATTATTTTAAGTTATTTAAAAGGTTATTTTTATTAGCTACCTTATTATTATATTCTAAGTAAATTTTATGATAAATATATTTAGTAGAAGTAAGGTATATAAGCTTTGTCTTATTATTGAAATTTAATATAATAATTAGTAAATAATATACCTTATAATTATTAAAATAGTATAACTATATATAAAACTATAGTATATAGATATTTATAATTACTAGTTATAGTAAGAAGCTATATAGAAGTATTTTAAAATTAAATATATACTTTTAGGAAACCTTATAGCTAATAGTTTTATAAAGCTTTTTTAGAACTAATAATTTAGTATTTTTATTATTTAGATTAATATAATAGATTAATTAAACTACTTAAAACTATAATACGAAGAAGAATTTTAAAAAGAGTTCTTAGTATTTAAGGATTTTAATAAGATTTTTAATAATTAGTTAGAATCTATAGATTTTAAGTTATAGTAATAATAAGGTTAAATAAAAAGCTTAGGAGTATTAAAAGTACTTTCTAATTAATAAGAAGTATCTAAATAGTTTATAAATAGTATTATTCTTCTTATTTTAAAGGTAAAGGTTTAATAAGAATAATAAGATAATAGAAGGAGTTTTTTATAAAATATAAATAGAAAGTTTAATTAGTATTATTTGAAAAAGCTAGTCTATAGGTAAAACCCTTAAGGCTAGAGGGATATATTAAGAATAATACGCTTAAGAGGTAGAGTTTATACTAGTTAAACTTTAAATACTAATATTATCTCTATAGGCTTCGCCTTATTTAAACTATTTAGAATAGAGCTTCATATAATATGTATAGCTATATTTAGTTATATATAATATATACTAGACTTTACCTCCTAATTATATATGATAATAAATAACTAATAATTCTTTCTATAATAACCTTATACTTTTATACCCTTATGCCTTTATAGTTATATATAATTTAAATATCTTGAGATATTTAATTACTACTAACTATAGGTATTCTATTTAAATATTTACTATAATTTTAATATTTATAATCCTAATATTCTTATTATAGATTAAGTTTTATTTATTCTTAAGATAAGATTTTATATTATGAATATAAAGGTTTTCTACTATTAATATAAACTAACTTATAATTTCTATATAAGTATAATAGGATTCAACTTATTCTTATTAGTAAATAATTTTAATATATTAAATGTAGTTAATATATAAATAATACTTATATAGATATAAATACTTCTAGTATAGCTAAATAGCTTTTAAAATTTCTATAATTATATTATGATAATACTTCAAAATATCTAGTGACTAGTATTATAGTAGTATATTAATATTAGAATATTATCTAATCAATACTTAGTCCTTAATATTATTAGCTTAGTATAATAAGTCGTAGGTTAATTAGATAATATTCTTTTAAATATCTATAGGCTATTTATTAATTATAATATTTAGAATAATTATATTAAGGTTTATTCTAATAAAATAATAGTTTTAGTTATAATAGTTATAATTAGGTATCTCTATACTTATTCTATAGTATTTCTTTTATAAGTAGTTATATAGATTTTAAAGAGATTTTAGTTTTATTATAAAGAATATAGAAGAATAATAGATTATAGAATGCCTGGTTCTTATAGGCGCTTTATTTTATTCTATCTTCAAGAGGTTTATAAAAATTCTTAACTCTATAATTTTAATAGTTACTTTTAGCTATATATATTAAGTTCTAGTTTTAATAAGGCTCTCCTTATATAGATTATTACTATAAGGTCTTCTATTACTATAGAGTTAAATATTAGAACTAGGGGTATAATTATCTATAATAATAAGTAATTTCATTACTATTTTAACTAGTTGTAAGTTAGTATTAGAATAAATATTATTATTAGGTAAATATTAGAGTTAAATCTATATATAAGATGCAGAGCTTAGATGTTATTCTAAATATAGAGCAAAAGTAATTAAATATTTATTTTCTTTCTATCAGAAGCTTTATAATAAGATAATAATATAAGGCTAGTTATTTACATTTAAGTAAGTCCTATTAAAATGATTTATAAAATTATCTAAATTATAGGAATTTTTTAGTCTTCTAGTTATATAGAAGGTTTGAACTATTTATTAGAAATTAAAGTTTAGAAAGGAGTAAATTATATATTAGTATTCCTGATCATTATTAAAGAAATAGTAATTAATCTCAAGTTTATTTTTTATTTATTAAATTTATACTTAGTATTCTTTCTATTTATTTAAATACTTTAGGGGTAAGAGAAGAAGTTTCTGTTAGACTTATTCTAATGTATAAAGAACTTCTATTTCTATTATTCTAATGGAAGTAATAAGAAGGTATATGATATTTCTATATAAATAAATCGTATTAATATCGCTCTATATATATATACTTATTTTAGCTTTTTACCCCTAGTAGTCCTTAAGTAAATAAAGTAAAAGCATAGAGGTTTACTTTTTTACAGGATACTAGAAGCAGCTCAAGCTATATACACTATAATTATAGCACTTCATACGCTATAGCTATAGTAGCTAATACGTTATAGCTACGCTATAGTATACGCTATACTTTAGCCTATACGCTATAGTTATAACGCGTTATATATTATACTTATAGTAGCCTATATATTATACTAAGGTATATATACTATAGTTATAATACTTTATACCCTATAGTTATAACGCCTCATACACTATAGTTATAATACGCTATATGCTTTAGTTATAGTAGTCTATATACTATACTAAAGTATATATATCAGAATTATAATACTTTATATACTATAGTTATAGTAGTTTATATACTATAACTATAGTTAGAATTCTAGTAGTATTATTAGAACTCTAGAATAAACCTTCTATATAACAATTTTAATATCTCTATAAATAATAATTAGAAATAGTTAGTTATACTATTAATTAAATTATTATTTTCTTCTTTTTTCAACTATTATTATTATAAATACTTTAAATAAGTCTTTATTTTAAGAAAACTACTCTTATCATATCATATTTCTCCTAATTTCATAGTTATTTATAGTAATAACTTAACTATCAGTTTATCTATCTATCTATTTATTCTACTAAGTTATAAACCTAGCTCATCTTAACCTAAAGATTTTATGTTTTATTTATTAAAAGATTACCCTTCTTATTTACTTATAAAAATCAAATATTATAATAAAATCTATAAAAGTCTCTACTTTTTTACTACTTTTATAGAAACTTAATACCTTACTAAAACTACTGTATATTTATTAAGAATGAATCCTTTTTAATGAATTATATTAATATCTAAATAAATAATTTTTCTTCCTATTTCAGCTTTTTTAAATTCTTGAAATATTTGAGATTTATTCTTAATTGACTACCTTTTCAAATTACTTTTAAGGTTATTTCCTCTTTGGTTTCATATTATTTTAATAGTAAAGGAATCAACTTGTATAGAAAATCAACTCCTTTTATCTCGAATTTTACCCTTACTTTCTATTAACTTTACAAAGAAGGAAAGATTGAATTTATTTGAAAAAGAGAAGGAAAATATTAAGATTTAGATATCTGATTTTTAAATTTATTCCTTAAGTTATATCTTTATTTTAAATAGAAAACAAGGATTTAAATCTTTAATACTTATTTTGTTAGAAAATATAATATCTTTTTATATTATATATTATAAGACTTTTATGTCTTTTTAGAAAGACCTTTATAAATTATATATTTTGAATAATGTATTTTACTACAATATTATAAGTAACTCTAGAAAGATTACTATTTCTAAAGTAGTAAGAAGTAAGAATTATAAAGCTTAGTTTATTTATATTTAAGTTTTACTCATTAGTAAAGATACTTTTATAGATATTCCTAAGCTTATTACTTTTAAAAATAAAGATAAAAATAAAAAGACTCTAGATTGAATATAATTATACTATAGAGATAGCTTTTTTTAAATTATAAAGAATAATATAGATATTTTTCAAATATTTCAATATTTAAAAGAACTCTATAAAACTTTAGGATTAAATAATCAATCTTTAACTTATAAAGGATTTCTTAATATTACTTTAAGTAATTTTAGTAATATAGAAGACATTCTAAATAGATTTAAAGAAATAACTAGTAATCTATCCTATAATAAATTAGAGTTATTTCAATAGATAGTTATAACATATATTTTAAATAGTCTTAACTCTCATTATAAATATTTCATTATTTTTATAACTTAGAGCCTTAAGTCAAATAAAGAAGTTTATACTTTAGATTCTCTACTTTCTAATTTATTAGATAAACCTGAAAGAAGAAATGATAATTCAATTAAGTATATTAAAGAATATTTAGAACAAAAAAAGAGATTTGAGAATTACTGAAAAAGCCTATAAAAAATAAAAAGGAATCTTTGATGAAAATAATAAGAAGAATAATTATACTAAAGAAAACTATATTTATTTCTATCTAGAAAAAGCTCTAAGTTAATAGAAGAATATCTTTGTTATAAATAGTAATAGAAATAAGATATAATCTGAAGAAAAGAATTTCAAGTCTATTAATATTACTTCCATTAAAATTAAAGAAAAAGATAAGATAGAAGACAAATTATTAGAAGATAAATATCAAGAAATTCCTAAGTCTAAAGAATTTATTTCTAAAGATATAGATCTCAATATATTTTCTAAACAAGACAACATTTTTAGAAAGATAAGAAGTAATAAGAAACCTCTTATAAAAAGAAATAATAATAATAATAAAGCTCTAGGCTTTTTAATTAATTAATAGATTTTTAGAAATTCTAGAAGTTTAGTCAAAAGAGAAAAATATAAAAATATTTATTTTTACCTAGATATTACTACTATTATTTATATAGTTAGAAATAGCTCTATTTTATTTGATTAAAAACTAATTTTAAAATAAATTAAATAAAGAAGTACTATATACCTTATAGTTAGAAGTATAAGAGACTTAAAAATATTCTTAGAATATTAAATCTTTATATTACAAGAAATTTATTATATTCTAGAATTAGGAATTAATCTATTATCTCAAAATAGATTTAATACTATAAGAATTATATCAACTGTCTAGAAAGACTTTATACTATATAATATAGAGAAGAATTCTACTTTAATAGTAAGATTTAAGAAAAATAATTTATATAGATTTAATATTCCTATTTTACAAAAGGATATTATTCTTTCTACTATTATATTATAAAGTATTCAACTTTTATATAACTATTCAAATCATACTAATATAAAAATAAAAGATAGTTTGAAAGATATTACTTTAAACTTATCTTATAAAATAAATAAAATAAATATTCTTTCTATTTATAAAGCTTATATTAAAAGACATTTACTAATAGTATTAATAAGAATAATAGAAAATAGATATACAATCTTCAATATTTAGATTATATCAATTCAGATTTAGACCAACCTATAACTCCTATAATATATAACGGATTTAATAGATTTATTCTATTTATCAATAAATCAACTAGGTTTACTTAGGGATTTAGATTGAAAACTAAGTTAACTAAAGAAATTTCTAAAGTCTTTCTTAAATTTAAAAGGTTAGTAGGTAATAATAATAATAAGAGAAAAATAGAAGAATTTAATACTAATAGAAGTAATAAATCTACTAATAAAAGAATAAAAGATGCTTATTCTTATTCTAATATTACTTATAGTATTAAACATCTTTATACTTATAAACCTAACAGCTTAATAGAAAAAGTAATAAGGATTCTAATTAATAAAATTAAAATTCCAATTTATCACTTAAACTTACCTTATTATTTATAAGGGGATACTTTAATAGCTTCTATATATATAACAGAACTCCTCATATTTCTATAAATTTCAAGACTCCTTATAAATTAGAAATGAAACAAAACCTAATATTAATAATATTAAAATATAGAATAACCTCTATTATTAAGAAAATCAAAATCTTAATACTAAAAAGTTAGATATAAAAGCTTATAAAAAGCTATTATAACTTATAGAAAAAATACTTATAAAACTTAAAGTTGTAATAAAAAGAAAGCTATATAGTCTAGAGATATAAAAATCATATGAAAATACTTTTTATACTTCAGAAAAAAAGTTACTTTTATCTATTAATTTAGAAAAGAATTCTGATAATTATAAGTCTAGTTAGCCTAATAATAGTTTTGTTTCAAATCTAGATAAACCTATTTCTAGTATGGATTAAAGTAATAATAATACTAATAATAATAACTCTTTAATAAATCCTACTACTAAAGTTCAAGAAATAACTAGAATAATTCCAGAAGAAAATTCAAATATTGAAATAACTGAAAATAACAGAATATCAGACTTAAATACAGAAAATGATAATAATATTTAGAGAAAATCCAACCTATATATTAATTTACCTATTATATTAGAAGAAGCCCAAAAAGACTTATAAACCTATAAAGAGAATACTTCTCTCACTATTTTAAACTATCCTAATTTAATTAGTTGTATAAGATCATATAAAAATACTAATAAAACTAATTAAGTTTTATATATTTTATTAATTAATAAAATAGAAGAACCTACTTCTTTTATTTAAGTATTTAAGTCCCCTGAATATAGAAACTAGATTCTAGTTATTATAAAAGAAATAGAATAAATAAAATCTATAAATACTTAGAAAGTAATACTTCTATTTATTATTAATATTAAAAATATTCATATTCTAGGTAGTAGATAGGTTTATAAGTTAGAAATTAAATAATATAACTAAAGAAACCATATATAAGGTTAGATAGGTAGCTTAAGGCTATAATCAATATTTAGGTATTGATTATTTAGAAACTCTTAGTACTACTTATAGGCCTAAATGTTAAAGATATATAATAATTCTTTCTATTTATTTGGGATAGATTTTAATATAATATAATATTGTTATAATATTTATTTATACTAATATTAACAAATCTATATATATTCATCTACTAACTAGATTTTATTTTACCATAAAGAAGAATTCTTTAGGATTTCATCTAAATATAAATATAAATACTTATAGACATGATAAAGACTATACTTTTATTTACTTATTAAATAAAGTATTATATAGTCTGAAATAAAGTCTTTAACTTTAGTATAATTATCTGAAAGATACTCTTTATTTAATAGGATTTATTATTTCTCCTTATAATAAAGTAGTTTTAATTTTAGATAAAAAGCCTTATATAGCTATTTTAGCTTACTATATTAACAATATATTACTAACTACTAATACTTAAAGAATAACTAATTATATATATATAATTCTTTAAGATAGAAAATTAAGATCTAGAACCTAGGAGAGCTTTTTACCTTTCTTAGTTATAATTTATCTATAAATTGAAAAGAAAAAACAATTATTATTAATAAGAATAAATATATTGAGAAAATCATTAAGAAACATAAAAAAGAAACTATTTATAAGTTTCAAACTCCTATAGATAATAATTTGAAATTATTTGAAAATATAGAAAAAGCTTTAAAAGAAGATATATTGAAGTTTTAAGAGGAAATAGGAGCTTTATTATATTTAGCTTTAGAAATAAGGCCTAATATTACTTTTGTAGTAATAGCTTGTTTTCAATTTCCTAAAAACCTTAAAAAAGATTTTGCCTAGCCTTTAATCATATATAGAATTCTCTAAATAATAATAAAGAATACGAATTTACTTTTAATTATAAAGATATATCTTCTATTGAAAGAATTATAAGATATACTAATTTAGATTAAGTAAGAAATCTAAATAATAGAAAATCTACTTCTTCTTATATTTTCTATTTAAGAAGTAATAGTATTATTATAAAATATTTTACTATAAAATTAAGACTAGCAGTTTTATCTACTTATAAAGCTAAATATATAACTCTATTAGACATTCATGGTGGTTTATCTAGAGGGTAATACATACTATATATAATCTTACTATATAAATCTAAAGTAGTATTCTAATTATTTATTCTTATTATTTCTAGATTATATGATATAAAGTACTACATAAGGCTTTAGATCTATAGAATAGTAATTACTTACTAATTGCTATATAATTAACTATAGGTAATACTAGATACCTAATACCTACTACTAGTAGGACGTAGAAGGCATATTACTATATATATAGTAATGAATATAGTTACTATATACTTTATAGTATAATATAACTAATACTAATAACTTTTTCTTCTTACTATATACCCCAATACCTATCTATTTATTTAAAAAACAATACTTTTAATAATTTATACTTTTTTACCTCAATAATATTTAAATACTTATTTATCTATTCTACTTAGATTACCTATCTTTCTATCCAAATAGTTATATAGTTTGAGTTAATAAGTCCCTTAAAGGTACAAATCAATATACCCTTTATAAATATATTAGTAATATTATAATCTCTATTAATCTACTATACCATAAAGAGCTTGTAGTATTTATATAACTACTTTAATACTATAATATTAATTATAAGATATTTTTCATTAATAATACTCAGTTTTAGAAGGTATTTATAAAGTAAGTATAGATTAGTATATATAATAGTTAAAATCTAAAGGAGCTTTTAATATTAGAAGATCTTCTTAAGTAATATAGCTATAGTATAGGTAAGATATATATTAATTACTATAGTATAAGTCTCTAAACTAAATATACTTCTAATAACTCTTTTATTTTTATAGAAGAATAATATATAAGGTTATTATAGAAGTCAAACTAGTTATTTCTAATAGTAGTCTCTTAACCTAAGACTATTATAAATTCTAGTTGAAACAAGAGGTTAGTATTATTAATAAATAAGCTATTAAGAAGAATATGAAAATACGCCTCAGAGAGGTTAAATAATATAAAGTTATAATATAGTAGTATTATTATCTAAGGGTTATTACTCTTAGATTATATAGGAGAAGTTAAATAATACTTCAAGTTAGTATATTGAAGTAAGGTATATTTTATATATATATTATTTAATATACGCCTTTTTAAATACTTTAAGTATTATATATATATTAATAAGGGCTAGTTTCTACCCTTAGTACTTTTAATATTAGTAGAAAGTATTACTCTTAAGTAATAAGATATCTCTATAAATACTAGTAGTATGACCTTTAAGAAGGCTATTTTAGATTTAGCCTTAAATAAGGCTTTTTCGAATTCCTCATCTTCATAATACAAAAAGGTAATATCTAAGAAGCTAAAAGTATTATTAGTTTGCATATTCTTAAGGCTAAAAGCGTCATTTTTAAAATATAAGACAAAGAGGTATAGATTATATATTAAAGTCTCTATTCATAATTACTCTTTATAATACTTAGAGTAAATTACCGACTAATAAATACTAACTTTAATAATACTATATAGCAATTTAATAACAATTATAATAAAGCTTAAGAAGTATGAATCCTTAAGATATAAAAGTACTTTAACTATAATACGCCTTATAAATCCTATTCTAACTTGAATATAAGTTAATATAATATCGTAGCGCTATATTATTATATTAATATACTAGAAGAAAGCTTGACGTATAACTAAAATTAACTACTAATTATTCTATTCAACTATTAGTAATTATACTAGTATTTTAAACTTACTATTATCTCTAAAACCTTAAATTATAAGTCTTAACTTCTTATATATTTTATTAGTATCTTTATTCTTAACTTTATTTATAATATAAGATTTAAAATACTTATAATTCTTATAGAAAATAGAATTATACTAAATAATCTCAATAACATTATTAGTAATAATACTGTCGGGTTAATTATAGTACCGAGGTGGCTAAAGTNTATAGTAGTAGGTGACTAAGTAGTCAACCTACTTATTTAGACTAATAAGAATAAAAGGATTATTATATAGATTTATCCCTATAGTATATAGCGTATATATATATATTATAACCTAGATATAGATATTATAAATAGAAATAACTAGTTATATATTATTTATATAATTAATTAATTATAATATTTACTAGTTATAAACTAATACTAATTAGTAGTATTTTATTACTATTAATACTATTTACTACTATTTAACTATAGATTAATAAGGAATAATCTAAAGAGATGAAATTATAATACTTTTTAAGAAAGTTTCTAGAAACCTATATAGTAAAAATAGATAGACTTAAAACTATTATAATTATATATTATACTAAAATACTGATATAATTTCTAAAAGCCTATATAGTAAAAAAGTGAAGGAAGGCAAACTTATAATAACTTATTAACTTAATATTATTTATATCTATTATATAATNAAATTGATAATTTAGACTTTTACTAATTCTCTAAGGTAAAAAGTATAAGAATAAATATAATAAGATTAATATAAGGAAGACAGAAAGATTTATAATAAATTACTATCCCTTACTACTATTTCTTAATATCTTATATATATTTAATAAATAGAGAGATAATAAGAAATTAACTTAATAATTATAATATTATAATAAACCTTCTCCTAATAAGAATAACCTAAAGAATAATATTTAAAACTTAATTTAAGTTTTAGAATTTAAATTATGACTAATAAAAGAGAAGGAATTTTTTAAAAAAAAACTTTATTTTATTTAATAAGGAGATCCTAAAAAATAATATAGAGAAACTAGTAATATAAATTAATAATAGAAATACCCCTAATATTTATCCCTAAATATTCTATAAGTAATTATAGTAATTATTCTATAAGGATATCTAGAGAACTAGTAAGTTTATAATATTATTATAAATAATACTAAAGCTAAAGGTATTATAAAATTATTATTTACTATTCCTATTCCTAAGTATTCCCTAAGTATTTATTTATATACTAATAATATAAGAAGACTAATAAACATTACTTATTAAATAATAAGAGAAGAACTAATAAGTACTAAGATATATTACTACCTAGTTAAATATAGTTACTAAAAAAGG
>AMCV02000046.1:279113-292225 GCA_000350065.2 Colletotrichum orbiculare MAFF 240422 | reverse complement strand
GATAAATTTAAAACCCTTATAGCTTACTATAATTATTATAAGAAATAGAAGAATATAAATTTCAAGATATTTACTAAAGATTATAGCTATACTGATATAGTTAAAAGGTTTAAGGTAATAGTAATAAGGATTAACTTATTTAGATATATCTATTTAAACTTTTAAGATCTATAAGAAAAAGTTAATAAAGAAATATATATAAATATATATTAAATATATAATATAATTAATACTTTTTATAATATTATTAATAAGGTAAAACTAACTATTAATAAGTTATATGAATAAATTATAGAAATCCTTAGAAACTAATAATAATAATTTAAATAAAAGAATAATTATATTATAGATTATAATTAATTCCTAGTTAACTATATATATAATAGCTAAAGGTATAATTAATACTTTAACTACTAATAACTATATTAATTTCTATATTAGTTAGGTAATAGTAATACTTTAAAGCTACTTTATAAGAGACCTTAAAGTAGAGATATATATAGTAAATATTAGGTATATTTAAAACTATTAACAGAATACTAGTTAATAAAGTATACTAATAAGGAATATAAAGTAGTAATACTATACTTTAAGAAGGTATTTATTATCAACATAGAATTAGTAATAGAAATCGCTATATATTTTAATAAGGTTATACTAATAGAAATAACTATAGAGATATTATATAATAATATAAATAAAATATTAGATAAAGATTTTATAATAATCTACTTTATAACTATAAGTAGTAAAAATAGAATAATTAATCTAGGGAAACTTATAGAAATCTTCTAGAATTATACCTATTATTATTTTATAATACTAGTTGACTTAGAGATTTTCCCAATTTTAAAATTTTTCAAGGTTATATTTAAAGGTATTTGTTTAGATATAGGAGTAGGAGGACTATCTATAGGAGGTATATAATAATTAAAAGATTTTAGAAAATTATACTTAATATTTAACTTAATAAGACTACTTTAAAAATAAATATAAGGTTTAGAAATAGGTAAAATATTATAAGTTTTAGCATAATTTGAATATCTATACTTTTTAGAAATATTAACTTTAATATTATACTTATAGCTATCCTATTTCTTCTTAGTCTTTTTAATATAAATTAACTCTAAATCTACCTTAATAATCTTAATAATAGAATTAAATAAGAAAGAGTACTATTATCTATAGAGAGACATAATAAATACTTATAATTCTTAATCTAAAAAGATTTTTATAATAAAGCTATGATTTCTTTATAGAGATAGAAATGTAGTAATTATATAAGAGATTTAACTACCTTAATATCTAAAAGCTAAATAATATCTTTAATACAATAGACTAAGTTGTAACTAGTAGTAAGATTAAGGCAATTATAAAAGACTACTACTAATACTAAATAAATACCAAGGTATTATATTAATTTAAGTTTAGCCTTAAGGATGACTATAAGTTTAATATAGAGATTATTATTAGTATTATATACCTCAATAGTAATAAGCCTATACTATATATAGTTAATATATTAATAATATTTATAGTTATAAGGCTTATAAGGAGTATTTCTATAGAAGATATATAATATATATTAAAAGTATATTAAATTAATATATATTAAAGTCTTTTAAATAGAATTATTACTAATATAAAATATAACTTCACTACTAAAAGTTTTAAAAGAGAGGTTAATAGTATAAATAGTAAGATAAAGATTATATTAATTAAAATTTATAATAGTATTAATAAGGTTAAATAGTACTATACTTCTTTATAGAAGGTATATAAGATTATATATAATAAGGTACTTAAGATACTAAGAGATAAAATACTCTAAAGTACTATTAAAATAGTTAATAATACTAGTAGTTTTAATAGCTTTATATTAATCTTACTTATTCTTAGAAT
The DNA here is from genome assembly GCA_000350065.2 of Colletotrichum orbiculare MAFF 240422. NCBI lineage: Eukaryota > Fungi > Ascomycota > Sordariomycetes > Glomerellales > Glomerellaceae > Colletotrichum > Colletotrichum orbiculare. The sequence continues at coordinate 290,323 of AMCV02000046.1, read as the reverse complement.
ATATTTATATTTTAATATAATATTACTACATTTTATAGATAAAATAAGATGTATAGTAGTTATCTATAAAATAATAGAGGAAGTATATAAGATCTATATATAGTATTAGGTTTTAGATATTCTAAGTATATATAATAGTCTTTCTATAATATCTATCTACTAGTTTTTACTATAATTAGATATATATATCTACTGAGAGTATTAGGACTAGATTAGACCTTTTAGGTTTATTTTAATTAATAAGGAGATATATATTATAGAAATAGAAGGGAAGCTTAATACTTTCTAAATAATAATAATTAAGCTTTACTACTACTTTTAAGTTAAAAAGAATAATAATAAGAATCTATATGATAATAAAGTTAAAGGAGAAACTCTACTTAAAGAGATAATTATTATAATAATACTTAAAGAGATATTAAGATAATAAAGATAACTATATAAGAATAATATCTTTATTATAAAAACTCACCTTTCTAATACTATATATTATAATATCTATTTTATAATAAAAAAAGTAGAAGTACTAACTAAGACTATAGATCTCTACTAATATAGCTTTATTATAATACTAAATAAACTTTTTGAAAAATTATATATAATAAAATAGGAGATTTTCTTAGTAAAAAAGTATTATACTTTAAATACTTCGATGTTGAAAAATACAGGTAGATAAAGATCTTTAGCTTTAGGTTTACTAATAAAGTTAAAAGTACTAATAATATATTATATAAGAAGCTACACCTAGTCGTTAAAAGATTTAATAATTAGGAGAAGACTAATATCCTTATATAGTTACTAATAATATAAGAAGTTAGCTATTATTTCATATTAGTATTATTAGTAAGACTATATTTCAATATTCTTATAGAAATCTACTTCTATAATATTACTTAAATATATATATAAGTAGAGATATTACTAAATCGCCTTATCTTAGTAAAACTACTTATTAACTTATAGTAAGTATATTTAGAAAGTATAATTATTATTATTATCTAGTTATTATATAACTTTGTAGAATTGGATATATATTAGTATATAATATATTCTACTTACTATAAGGAGAAGCTAGGAGTAGAAATTTTATTATATAATTTATATTTTATAATCTTTAGGGTAGATAACTAATATTTTAATATTATAAATATATAGATAGATAATACTTTTAGTTTCTATTTACTTAAGTTTAATAATAAGGAAGAGGAAAAGTTTTAATAAGTAGGATTTATAGTAAAGTTGAAGTTGATATTTATAAATAATAAGCCTCTTATTTTTAATAAAAGTATAATAATCCTTAAAGATAATAATAATATAATTCTTATTTAAAAGGCTAAAGTAGGAAGATTAAACTTATTAATTATATTTCTAATAAAATAAAGTTAATATATATTAAATAATAAGTATAAGAAGTATATATAGTTTCTATATACTAACTAGAGGTATGTTTCGATTTCTCTATTATAGTTTTAATATTAAGATTTAATAGAAGAAGATATTAAGAGATTTAATAAATATCTTATATAATAGATAAATAACTTAGAGCGAGGTTTAATATTTATCCTTATTAATATTAAGGAGATAAAGTTCTATATTTTTATTGATAGATTTTTTACTAATAATAAAAATATAATATTTTACTTAGGATTTATTATTATCCTAAGAATAAAGAGAAATAATAAGAATGACGATACTTTTAAGCTTAAAGGTAATATTATCTATTTTTCTTCTATTAAATTAAAAAGAATTATATAAAATATATTAGTTTTTAAGGTTTATAGTATGACTATAGCAGTTAATATAAAGTATATAATTTCTACTATCCTTAGGTAAGTAATTATTACTTAAAGATATTTATAATATTAATAGTAGTTTATACTAACTCTTATTCTTTCTATAGATATTTCATTAAATTAAATATTACTAAGGAGAAGTATTTTATAATTAATATTATAATATTTTAATAATTATATAAATAAAGGGAGATCCTTAAGATTTATTAGATTGATAGTAAAAATAATCTTATAAATAGTATAACTAAAAGATCTAATAACTAAATTCTTAAAAGCTTTATAATAATAAATAAGGTAATAATATAGATAGAAGGATAAGTTATAAGAATTATTAATAGTAATAAGAAGAAATAAAAGTAAAAAGAGAGTATATAGGATAATAAGAAGAAAGTAATAGAAAGAAAGAGAGGTATATTACAATAAGAACTTAAAATACCTAATATAGTATTAAATAAAAAGTATATTTTTATAGAGAAATACTATTTATAGCGTTTTTACAGTTTTTAGCTTATTTAAAAGGACTTATATAACTAGAAGTAATTTTATATTTATTTTATATTTTATACTGTCTTTATATTTTATACTATTTTTATATTTTACGTTAGTTTTAGTATTTAATATATTTTAGCTATAAAAGAAAGTATTATTAGTATTAGATTAACTATAGTATTAAGGTAGTTAAAACTATAGTAATAAGTAATTAAGTAGTCGACTTATTTATTTAGACTAATAAGAATAAAAGGATTATTATATAGATTTATCCTTATAGTATATAGCGTATATATACGCGCTATAACCTAGATATAGATATTACGAATAGAGATAACTAGTTATATACTATATACGCAATTGATTAATTACGACGTTTACTAATTATAAACTAATAAATATTCTTAACCTCTTTTTTAATTAATTCTTTAAATAGTAGTCTAAATATTATAATAATACCTTTTTTATAGAAATCAAATACTAATACTATATCAAACTATTCCTTAGCTATAAGGTATATTATGAAATAAAACTCTTAGTTGAAATCTAAAGAAGGCAAGCTACTTCTAAAAGTTATAAAGGTTAAAATTAATTAGATTTGAAATATTTAAAGTTGAGGTAGTATAGTGCTGACTATTCCAACGGGGAGGGAATTATTATTATTAATAGTAGTAATATTATTATTATCTATAATAATAGTAACTTATAATATTTACTAAATATTTTTAAGTTCTAAAGGAATAGCTATAAATAAAGCTAAAGTATTACTATAAGAATATATATCTCTATATAATATTAGACTTCTTATAGTAGTAATATAAATACTTATAGATTTCTTATAAATAGCTTTAAGTATTAGTGCTTTAAAAATATAGCTTAGTGAGATCTTTTAATTACTACTTTTGAAATATAAATTTATAGCTATAGATTGGAACTCTTAAAAGTTACAAGAAAACTTAAGAATATATATCTTACTATAAATAGTAAAGAAATAGTATAAGTTTTACTAGTTATTTATCTCTTGTTATCTATATACTAGAGATTAGAATAACAGGGTTATAATATATAAGGTATTTAAGTTATTATATATTACTAAAATAGTATTAATAATATACTTAGTATATCTCTAGTAGATTTCTTTGATAGTTTTATATATAGTATAGACCTAAATAATAATATCTAGAGAAGAAGCTAGATCTTCTATAAGGTAGGAATATAGTTTAAAAATAAATAGAATAAATATAAAGCTATTTAGCCTAGTAATATTATTAATTATTTTACATATTACTTAAAGAAATACTTCTCAAATAGTAATTGGTATCTTATTATAGTAAATCTTATATATAGTAGAAGAACATATAATATTACTTAACTTTACTAAGACTATTATATACTTTAATAGAAATAATATAAACTATTAATTCTATTATCTTTATTTCTAACCTACAGTCTTTAGATCGAAATATTATACTTATATTAATAATAATAAAATCAGGAGAATTCTACTGTATATTAATTTAATATACTTTAAAGGCTTCCTATATTATTTGTACTGAGATATTTAATGGGAATTAAATAGTATTAAACCCTATTATAGCATTATTAACATAGAATACAGAACAGCTATTAATATAGATAATATTAATAATAGTCTTAAAGTTAAAGTTAATATTGCTATAAATAGTAAAAGAAAATATAAAGGGGTTATACTATATATTTAATATTAATAATAGTACTTCTTAAGTACTTTAAAAGTATAATATGTAACTAAATATCCCGCTTTATTAAAAATATCATAGAGGTATATAATAGCTAAATATTGAAAATAGTAGTAAAGTCTTTATATTTCTATCTTTATAAGATATATAGAAGTAATTATTCCCTCCTTATTAAAAAGTATTTATAGATAACCCTATTTTCAGATAATAAGTATAACTTTCCTATTTTAATAGAACTAATTATAAATACTATTAAATATACTATTAAAGTAATCTATATCTATAAAGTAGAATAAGAAAGAAATATTATATAAGACTATATAAAAGATAATAACGCCTAGAGATATAAGAATATTAATTACTCTAAACATTATAATTAGAAAAGCTTTCCTAAAGTATATTATTAGTACTTTACCTTATAGAAATATAAGAATTGTAAAGGTTTTAAAGTTCTTTTAAATATAATAAATTAGGAGTACTTAGTAGTTAAAAAGCTAGTAATACTTAAGTTAGATGAAATACTTTGAAACATTATACTTAAATAATAGTTTTTAAGTATAAATATAGTTATAAAAGCTATAATACTATCTTTCTTAGTAATTCTACTACTAGAAATACTACTTTAAATAAAAGTATAAAGTATTATTTAGTTTTAAAAGATTCTTATAATTTTACTTCTATTAAGGATAATAGAATTATCATTAAAAAGTAATATAAAAAACTATTTAGAAAGAGTAGTAGCCTTATCTTTGAAATTATACTATATTTAATATTATATAATAGTACTATTAGATTTATTATCCTAAAGAGACTTTTTAAAGTTATTATCTAAACTATTAATACTTTTATAATCTATAAAGAAGACTTAATATACTATTATAAAGTATATTTTGAAGTTTATATTTAACTTATAAGAATAAAATAAAATGGACTTCTCTTTAAAAATATACTTTATAAGTTAATAACTTATTTTAGTATATATATAATACTTCTTATTGAAATAGTTATATATAACTATAAGAGAAAAGTAAGCTCTATCTAATATAGATAAATATAAGTATTATGAAGTAGTATAAATAGAATATTAAGTATTTTGCAATATAACGCCTTAAGAATACTTTTAAGAAGAATTATATATATCATTAATTTAAAATTAAGTATTAACTTATTTCTAGTAATCATTCTTACTACCTTAAGTATATTATAACTTTTAGATTAATACAATATTATTTATAGCTAATTTTTACCAATTATATAAATTCTGAGATATTATTATAAAACTAAAGAAAGCTAACTAGTATTTAGATATATTATAGTATATACTTATCAGTTAGAAGTTGAATACTATATCTATATAGAAGTTTAGTAAGAAAGCTTTTCAAATTTATATAAACTTAAGTATAAAAACCTTAAGAACTTCTTTTTTATTCTCCTTAGAAGTCTTAGCTATAATACTTTAGAAAATAATATTTTACTAATTAGAGAGATATAGCTATTAATATTTATTATTTTCAAAGTAATATTTAATATAGTAAGTTATCTATTGAAACTATAGGTTAAAACTAGAGTTATTTAAATACTTAAAATAATACTTAAAAGTTTAATTTTCTATTATACTTAAGAATGCGCTAGCCTATATATAGTATAGAATATTAAATTTGAAATAGTAATTATAGAATATATAAATTTCTATTTTAAATATATTATATAGACTTCTATTATACTTTATACTCTTATTATATAGTTTTATAAGATTTATAGAATATTTAAGTAAAGTATTATTAAAAGGAGTAGTAGAAATAATATATAAGAAGTATTCAAATTGTCTAGAAGGCTATAAGTTATTATATTTATAATATACCTCTTATATATAGGGAGGTTTTATACTAGGAATACTATATACTAATAAGGCTAATAAAGGGAGCTAAAGGTGTAATATTAATACTAAGGGTATTAAGGTTAACTATTTATACTACTACTATCTCTTTTCAACTACTTTTAAAGAAGCTATAATAAACGGTACCTATTAAACTTTAGATTTAACCTTATAGAGAGGTAACCTAATATGCTACTTAGTAGATATAATATCCTTAAGGAGCTCTAAGAGATATCTAATATTTACTTAGAAAGTTAAATATTATTTTTTAAATCCTTAATATTATTATTACTCTAAGTATTAAAATCCTTCTATTTAGTAAGTTAGGTAAGTATATTATATATATAGCTACTATTCATAGTAATTTTAACCCTATTGTAAATAAAGTAGTCTTGAAGATAGCAGATTACTATGATATTATTAAATTACTAAGTAGATTCAAGCTATTCCTTAAAATCCCTTTAAAATATTTAAAGGAACTCTTAGCTATATATTTCTTTACATTTTTAATATATAATATAGTAAACTAAGAAAGCTGAAATTCTAAAGGTATTATTTATTGATAAGTTAGTATAGTTAATCTCTTGAATATTCCTAAAGAGGTTAGTATCTATATAGTAAAGGAGTTTTATAGATAATATAATACCTATTTTCAATATTACTACTTGAGAGAAATTTAAAATACTTGAGATTAATTCCCTAACTTTAAAAATTATATCAGATATTATTATTAAAATTGAAAGCTTTTTTAAATATAATAATATTATTATTTTTAATTAAGCTTATAAGAGAGAGAGAGAAGTAGAAAAAGGTATTTTTAAGAGGCTTTAGAAGTCTCTTACGAATAAGAGGTTAGAGATATCATAATCCCTAGTATTATAAAAGTCTAATAATACTCTAAAGGAGTTATTATATTTATTAAATATACTTTAATAAGTAACTATATTAAATATATAGTTAGCTTATTAATAGTACTATAAGGAGTACTTTATTTCAAATTATAATATAGATATATAATTAACTTCTTAATAGTAAGATTTTTAAAGAGTTAATATATAATTCAGAAACTCCTAATAGAATCTTGAAATAAGAAGTAATCTGAAGTATTTAAGTAATAAATCTTATAATTCTTTATCTTATATAGATTTTAAATATAGGGTTTTTATAATGACTTCTTCTATTATAATAATCCTTACTAATCTATAGTATAGTAATAATAGAAAGATTAACTACTAATTAATATTGATTTATCTAGAAGGTAATATATACTATATATAATCTTATTCTATAAATATAGAATAGTATTCTAATTATTTATTCTTATTATTCTTATATTATATAGTATAAAGTATTATATAAAGCTCTAAATCTATAGTATAGTAATTACTTACTAATTATTATATAATTAGTTATAACTAATATTAGATACCTAGTACTTACTACTAGTAGGGCGTAGAAAGCATACTACTATATATATAGTAATATGTATAGTTACTATATATCCTATAATATAAAGTAACTAATAGTTTATAAAAAAGTAATTTATTTATATTATAATTATAATTATATGAATTGAACATTAGGATTATCTGAAATTGAAAAACCTAAGGTCTTATAGATAATTTAATACTAAAAGAACTAACTGAAAATCCTGAACTTTATAAAGAAGTAAAATATATAGAAATAAGATATTACATTATAAGAGATTCTATTGGAAATAAAAGTATCTTTATATATTATATAAATATAGAAGATAATATAGCTAATATTATAACTAAGCCTTTAGGTTTAGTGAAATTTAAGCGAATTCTATCTAAATTTCAAGAAAGGATATCTTAAAAGTCTTTATTTTTTTATTTTTTATAGTTTTAAGTTTTATAATTTTATAGAAACCTTTCTCTTTTTACTCTTTATTAAGTCTTATGAGTTTTTATAAAGATAGGTTATATACTAGCGAAATATATCTTATATCGGGATATTAGATTTGTTTTAATATATAAAGAATTTCTATTTCTATTATTCTAATAGAAGTAATAAGAAGTTATATGATATTTCTATATGAATAAATCATATAAAAATCGCTCTAAAAATATATACTTATTTTACCTTTTTAACCTTAGTAGTTCTTAAGTAAATAAGGTAAAAGTATAGAAGTCTACTTTTTTATAAAGTATTAGAAATAGCTCAAACTATATATACTATAATTATAGCGCCTTATATACTATAGCTATAATAATTAATACGCTATAGCTACGCTATAGTATATATTATATTTTAGCCTATATAACTATAGTTATAACATATTATATACTATAATTATAATAATCTATATATTATACTAAGATATATATATTATAGTTATAATACTTTATATATTATAGTTATAACGTTCTATATACTATAGTTATAATACGTTATATATTATAGCTATAGTAGCTTAGATATTACGCTAAGGTATATATATTATAGTTATAATATTCTATATACTATAGCTATAGTAACCTATACGCTATAGTTATAGCTAGAACTCTAGTAGTATAACCAGAATTCTAATAGTATAGTTAGAATGCTAAAATAAACCCTCTATATAAGAATCTTAATATTTCTACTAATAATAATTAGAAATAGTTAATTATACTATTAATCGAATGACTATTTCTTCTTCTATTTGACTATTATTATTAAGAGTATTTTAAATAAGTTCTTATATTAAGAAAACTACTTTTATCATATTATATTTCTCCTAATTTCATAGTTATTTATAGTAATAATTTAACCATCGATTTACCTATTTATCTATTTATTTTAATAAGAATATATACTAAAGAACTAAAAGTTTCTAAGATCTAAGAATAACTTTATTTACATTATAAGACTATAAGAATATAACTTGTAAAAAAGGGGAATATATTAAGTTACTAGTAGCCCTTAGTTAGGCTTTAGTTCAATTATATATTAGGAGAAGTATTTAGGCTTATAATAACTAGAGTCTAAGAGTAATAAGCTTAGATTTAAATATACTTATTATTTTATATTTATATAAAGGTTCTCTCTATAGAGATCTATTATTTAAATACTAAGATATATTCCTAATCAATAGAAAGATAGGTTTTAAATTATTTCTAAAGTAAATAAATATAAGTTACTATAATAAGTCTTATTATCCTAAATAAGAATTGAAATATATAGTAAAAAGAAGAAATTACGAATATTAACTATATTGTACTATAAAAAATATAATAGTCATATATATTACTATATATATGATTATAGAATAGTTTCTAAAGATTACATTAATATAAAGATTTATATAATTAGCTATCCTATTACTATAAAGATTTAAAAAGAGTAATTATTAAAAGAAGCTTTCTTTCCTTATATATATATTTATAAACTAAAACTGCCTTTTAGCTACTTATAATACTAAAGAAACCATTTACTTAACCAAATGAATAATAATGACTACTTATTACTGTTTATTCTATAATAAATAGTAATATAATTAATATATCTATTTAAATAATAAAGCTATAATTCAAATAACCTATTAAATAATAAAGCTACTGTAACTATCTGTAATAAGATCTCAAGACTATAGTTTATTCGTATTATTTTTACTAAAAATACTATAAGGTAAGAACTATTCTATTATAATAAAGAGTAGTAGTTATTATATAAACTTTTCTTATAAAACCTCTTTTAATTAGTTTGAAAAAGTAAAAGCTTAAGGCTTAAAAGTCTCTTTCCTCAATTTCTTCTTATTAAATATATTATCCTTATCTAATTACTAGTTAGACTAATTAGATAAACTAGATTGATATATAGATTTCAGCTTCAGAATATAGTAACTATGATAATACTATTATTTATTAGCTATAGTAATTACTATAGGAATTAATACTATTATTATTACTATAGTAATTAATACTATCATTATTACTATAGTAATAAATACTATTATTATTACTATAGTAATTATTATAGTAGTTAACCTTATAATACTTATTATAGTAATTAATATTATTAATACTACTTACTACATATAATATCCATATTAATTATATTACTTCTATAAATAATAGTAATTATACTTCTATATAATTTATAATACTTATATAAATACAAAGTAATAGAAGTTATACTTCTAGATAAAGCAAAAGTAATACTAGTACTAGTCATATTAATACTTATCTTTTATATAGTTATAATAATAATAATAATACTAATTACAATAATAATAATAACTTAAAGCTTATTTCTACTAAAGGATATATAATTCTAAAAACTTTAGTAATAAAATATCTAATACTCTAAAAGATAATATTAGTAAGATAAGCACTAATATTCATAAGATACCTAGTAATTATAGTAGTAATAATATTTATAATAATAATGATACTTTTAATAATAATTATATTAGCAATAATATAGTAATTATGAGTAACAGTAATAATTACTTAGAATATAATAGTTTAGAGTAAGAAAGTAGGACTATAAAAGTATAGCTTCTTTTTAACTAGAAGTAATTATTATAAAGTTATTTCTAGTAATTATATAAATATATATAGTTACATAATTAGCTATCTTATGACTATAAAAACCTATATATATAGATTATATATAAAGGTTTTCTTTCTATCTATATCTATATTTATTAAATAAAACTACTTCTTTACTACTTATAATCCTAAAAGACAGCTTATTTAGCTTAAAAAAGTAATACTAACTCCTTAATACTACTTATTTTATAATATATATAGTAATATACTTTTTATAATTTATTAATAATAAATATTAAATATCTAATACTAACTATAGCTAAATATTTAGAAGTTAATAAGTAATTACTATATTATAAGTTTAAAGCTTTATAAAATACTATATATTATTTAGTATAATAATAGAAGTAAATAACTAGAATATTATATTACATTTATATAGCAAGATTATATATAGTACATTCTACCCCCTAGATAGATTAATAATAGTAAGGAATACTTAGTAGTATAATAAGTAGTTAAGACTTAGTTTTAATCTAAAAAAGAATAATATAAAATACTAGAATAAAACTAGATATATATTTACCAAAATAAACTGTATAATAGTCTTTATAGTAATTATTTTAAAGTTTGAAATTTATTATATTAATACTTATAATATTAACTTATAGTAACTAGTTATTAATAATACTACTAATCTATTTTAAAACTAGTAGCTATATAGATAAAAGAAAGTAATAGATTACTATAGACTAATTAACTATCCCTTTCTTCAATATAATTAAGTCAATAGCTATCTGTAATATTAATAATATTTGATGATAATAATAATAAT
>AMCV02000046.1:236253-278771 GCA_000350065.2 Colletotrichum orbiculare MAFF 240422 | reverse complement strand
TACTTTTAGAAGAACCTAAATAGTTTAATATTATATAAAAATAATTTTTCTACCCTCCTTAACTTTCTTAGAATAATTATAACTAAATTCAGCTTTAAAGTATTATTAATAAATAAAACTATTAGTATAATTAAGAAGTATATAATGCAAAGAATAGAAAGGAATCTAGTATTTGAAAGTAAAATACTTATTAATAATTTTAAATAATTCTAATAAATATTCGAGATAGTTTATTAAGTATGATTCTGAAAAGCTATATATATTAAAGATTACTTCTCCTAATTATTAGCTGATAGTTAGAAGAACTAAAATAACCTAAAGTTAGAGATATTATATTATTATATACTATTAGTATAATATTATTATATAATATTAAAAGATCTAAAATAATTATAGCTATAGATATTAGTATAGGGTAGGTTAAGTATAAGTCTTAACTAGGTTTTAAATATTCTCTATACAAAATAAAAAACTTATATATATTAATATATAAAGCTTCTTTTATTATTTTAAATTGATAAGTTTAGTAATTTACAAAGTCTTCTATTTATTAGTAAGACTTTAGTATATAAACTAGTAATCTTTAGGTTAAACTAAAGTATCTCATCTCTTCTTAAATATAATAAAGCTTCTTATACGATATTATATAACTAATTAGATATATAAAACTTCTAATTATTAATGAAACTATTAAAATATTAATTTATATTTACTAGCTAGCTATTTATTTAGTAAAGTAATTTTATTATACTATAGTATTCTAGCTTTCAGCTAAATATAATCTTATGACTTCTTTAGTAAACCTTTAATAATTTAATCATTTTTACTCTATACTTAGAATACTATTTAAGCTTTTTAACCTATATATAGATTTAACTATAAATCTTACCTAATAATAATATTTATACTAATATTAATTTATAACTAGTTAAATCAATAATATAATTACTTATTATTATAGATAATTTTACTCCCACTTCTACTATTTAACTTTATACTAATAAGAATCCTTATAACAATAATCTATGGAAGGAAAGTTTTATAAAACCTAAAATTAAATATATATAGCTAAAAATAACTATTAAGGTTATAAGATAAAGAACTTTTATAAATCCACAAGAAATAGAATAAAGTAAATAGTATATAAAAACTCAATATTCTATAATCTATAGTTTTTCTATAATTTATATAATAAATCTAAAATCTGCTCGAAATCTATATAGCTATTTATAAAAAGGTAGATATAAATGATTACAAATATATCTAACTATAGTTATTCTGACTAGAACTATTATATTATTAAACTAAGCTTAAATAGTAGTTATATTGAAAGTCTTTGATCTATTTAAAGTTATATACCTCTCGGGACCCTTTAAAAGAATCTGTACCTAGTAGTCAGCTCTTAATTTATTTACCTTCTAGATACTACTAGTTCTAAGGAATTATTTAAATAGAGAAAACCTTAAGTAGTAATAATATAATTAGTTAATATAATAGCTAATAAATAGAAGGTATATATATGCTTTTATTTATTATAGTTATTCTTTAGGGGATTATAGTTAGTTATATAATACTAATACTAATTAGCTAGTAATATCTATTACTAGTTACTAATAGTTACTAGCTATTACTAGCTACTAGTAAGAGCTACTGACTAGTAGTAGTTACCACGCTTAGTTTATATAATTAGAAGGTATATAGCTACTAGTCGTAGTTACCTGCCGCAAGATTCGAACCTACTACTCTTACTGTAAAATGGTAAAAGCTAGCTAGACGTTAAACTACTACGTTAAGTAGATAAGCTTAAATGAAATTATTCTAAATATTATTATTAATAAGTAATTTATAGATACTCAAAAGGAGATTATCTAGCGATTCTATAAATTATAATACTAAACTAATAGTATAAAACCTGGGTATTAATTAAGTAATATTTTGATATCAATATTTTATTATATTATTAATTATTATTAGATTTATTCTAATATATAAAGAACTTCTATTTCTATTATTCTAATAGAAGTAATAAGAAGTTACATAATATTTCTATATAAATAAATCGTATAACAATCGCTCTATAAACATATACTTATTTTACCTTTTTACCCCTAGTAGTTCTTAAATAAATGAGGTAAAAGCATAGAGGTTTACTCTTTTACAAGGTATTAGAAGTAACTTAAGCTATATACGCTATAGTATAGCGCCTTATACGCTATAGCTATGGTGGCTAATATGTTGTAGTCTATAATATACGCTATACTTTGGCCTATACGGTATAGTTATAACGTGTTATATACTATAGCTATAGTAGCTTATACGTTATATTAAGATATATATACTATAGTTATAACACTCTATATACTATAGTTATAACACCTTATATACTATAGTTATAATATATTATACACTATAGTTATAATAGCCTATACGTTATACTAGAGTATATATATTATAATTACAATATTTTATATACTATAGCTATAATAATCTATATATTATAGCTATAACTAGAACTCCAGTAGTATAGCCGGAACTCTAAAATAAACCTTCTATATAAGAACCTCAATATCTCTATAAATAATAATTAGAAATAGTTAATTATACTATCAATTCAATTACTATTTCTCCCTCTATTTAACTATTACTATTATAGATATTATAAACAAATCCTCATATTAAGAAAACTACTTTTATTACATCATATTTCTCCTAATTCTATAATTATCTATAGTAATAACTTAACTATTAACTTACCTATATATCTATATATTCTAACAAGTTTTAAGCCTAGCTCTTTTTAACCTAAAGATTCTATACTTTATTCATTAAAGAATTACCCTTTTTATTTATTTATAAAAGTCAAATACTATAATAAAATCTATAGAAATCTCTACCTTTTTACTACTTTTATAAAAACTAAATACCTTATTAGAATTACTTTACTTTTATAGAAAATCAACCTTATTTAATAAATTATATTAATACCTAAAAATCTAACTTGTCTATTTATTTCAACTCTTTTTAATTCTTTAGATATTCGAGGTTTATTCTCAATCAACTATTTCTTCGAATTACTTTTAAGTTTATTTCCTCATTAGTTTCAAATTATTTTAATAGCAAAAAGATTAACTTATATAGAAAACCAACTCCTTTTATCTCAAACTTAACTTCAATTTTCTATTAATTATATAAAAAAAGAAACATTAGATTTTTTCACAAAAAGAGAAAGAAAATACTAAGATTTAGATCTTTATCTTTATTTTAATATTAAAATTTAGACTTTTAATTCTTAGATTTATTCTTTGAGTTATATCTTTATTTCAAATAGAAAAAAACAGATTTTAATTTTTAATCTTTATTTCTTTAGAAAACATAAAACTTGTTTATACTATATACTATAAGACTTTTATATCTTTTAAGAGAAACCCTTATAATCTATATATTTTAGATAATTTACTTTACTTTAAGAAAATAAATAACTCTAAAAAGATTACTATTTCTGAATTGATAAGAAATAGTAATCATAAGATCTAATCTATTTATATTAAAGTTTTACTTATTAGTGAAGATATTTTTATAGATATTACTAAACCTATTACTTTTAAAAATAAGGATAAAAATAAAAAAGCTTTAAATTATATATAACTATACTATAAGGATAGATCTTTTTAAATTATGAAGATTAATATAGATATTTTTCAAATATTTAAATATTTAAAAGAACTCTATAAGCCCTTAGGATTTACTAACGAATTCTTAACTTATAAAGAGTTTTTTAATACTACTTTAAATAATTTTAATAGTATAGAAGAATTTCTAAATAACATTAAAGAATTGACTAATAGTCTATCCTATAATAAATTAGAATTACCTAAAGAAATAATCATAATATATATCTTCAATAGCCTTAACTCTGATTATAAAGGTTTTATTCCTTCTATAACTTAAAACCTTAGATCTAATAAAAAGCTTATATTTTAACTTCTTTATTCTCTAATTTATTAGATAAATCTAGAAAACAAAATAATAATTCAATCAATTATACTAAAAGTACTCAGAAAAAGAAATATTTCAAAGTTTTACTAAAAGACCCTATAGAAAGTAGAAAGAAATCTTGTATAAAAATTAGAAGAAAAATAATTATACTAAAGAAAACTATACCTACTTTTATCTAGAAAAAGCTCCAAATCAGTAGAAGAATATCCCAGCTAAAAATAATCATAAAAATAAAAAGAAATCTAAAAAAGGAATTCAGAATCTATTAATATTACTTTAGCTAGAACTAAAGAAAACAATGAAATAGAAGACGAAATATTAAAGAATAAAAACAAAGAAATTCCTAAATCTAAAGACTTTATTTCTAAAGATATAGATCTCAATATATTTTCTAAAAAAGATGATACTTTCAAAGATATAAGAATTATCTAAAAACCCTTTATAAAAAGAAATAATAATAATAAAACTCTAAATTCTTCAATAAATTAACAAATTATTAGAAATCCTAAGATTTTAGTTAAGAAAGAAAATTATAAGAATATTTGTTTTTACCTAGATACTACTACTACTATTCATAAAATTGAAGATAAATCTATTTTCTTTAATATAAAACTAAATTCAAAACAGATTAAATAGAAAGGTACTATATATCTCATAGCCAGAATAATAAGAGATTTAAAAATATCTCTAAAGAATCAAACTTTTATATTAAAAAAAGCTTTCTATATTCCAGAATTAAGAATTAATTATATCTCAAAGTAAACTTAATACTATAGGAATTATATCAATTTTCTAGAAAGAACCTATACTATATAATATAGAAACAAATTCTACTTTAATAGTAAGATTTAAGAAGAATAATTTATATAAATTTAATATTCCTATTTTATAAAAGGATATTATTCTTTCTACTATTATATTATAGAATATTTAGGTTTTATATAACCATTTAAATCATACTAATATGAAAACTATAAATAATTTAAAAGATAATACTTTAAATTTATATTTTAAAATAAATAGAATAAATACTCTTTCTATTTATAAAACTTATATTAAAAGAAGCTTAACTAATAATATTAATAGAAACATAATAAAAAACAGAAACAAAATCTTTAATATTTAGATTATATTAATTCAGATTTATACAAACCTATAACTCCTATAATATATAACAGATTTGATAAATTTATTCTATTTATTGATAAATTAACTAGATTTACTTAGGGAGTTTTATTAAAAACTAAGTTAGTTGAAGAAGTTTCTAAAATCTTTCTCGAATGTAAAGAATTAGTAGATAATAATCATAATAATAAGAGAAAAATAAAAGAATTTAATACTAATAGAAGTAATAAATCTACTAATAAAAGAATAAAAGATACTAATTCTTATTTTAGTATTATTTATAATATTAGACTTCTTTATACTTATAAACCTAATACTTTAATAGAAAGGGTAATAAGAATTCTAATTAATAAAATTAGAATTCTGATTTATTATTCAAATTTATATTACTATTTATAGGGGAATACTTTAATAGTTTCTATATATATATATATATAATAGAACTCTTTATAGTTCTATAAATCTCAAGACTCTTGATAAATTAAAGAATAAAATAAAGTTTAATATTAATAATATTAAGGTATAGGGTAGTTTCTATTCTTATAAGAATAAAGATTTTAATACTAAAAAACTAGATATAAGAGCTTATAGAAAAGCTATTATAGTTTATAGAAATAATATTTATAAAACTTAGGATTTTACTAAAAAGAGAGCTATATAGTCTAGAAATATAAAAGTCCTAGAAAATACTTTTTATACTTTAGAAAAGGAATTGTTTTTATCCATTAATTTAGAAAAGAATTCTGATAATTATAAGTCTAGTTAACTTAATAATAATCTTATTTTAAATCTAGATAAATCTATTTCTAATATAGATTAAAATAATAATAATAATGATAATAATAACTTTTTGATAAATCCTACTACTAGAATTCAAGAAATTACTAGAATAATTCTAGAAGAAGATTTGAATATGAAAATAACTGAAAAGAATAAAATATTAGAATTTAATACAGAAAATAATAAGAATATTTAGGGAAAGTCCAACTTATATATTAATTTACCTATTATATTAGAAGAAGTTCAAAAGAACTATAAAACCTATAAAAAAGCGTTTTTTCTACTATTTTAGACTATCCCAGTTTAAATAGTTTTATAAATTCGACTAGAAATACTAATAAAAATAATCAAGCTTTATATATTTTATTATTTAATAAGGTAGAAAAACCTACTTCTTTTATTCAAATATTTCAATCTTCTGAATATAGAAACTAGATTCTAATTATAATAATAGAAATAGATTGAATAAGATATATAAATAGTTAGAAAGTTATATTTCTATTCACTGTTAATATTAAAAATATTAATATTCTAAGTAGTAGATAGGTTTATAAATTAAAACTAAATACTATAACTAAAGGAATCATATATAAAGCTAGATAGGTAGTTGAACGCTATAATTGATATTTATATATTGATTATGTAGAAACCTTTAGTACTACTTATAGGCCTAAAAATTAGAAATATATAATACTTCTTTCTATTTATTTAGGATAGATCTTGAGACAGTATAATATTACTATAATATTCATTCATACTAATGTCGATAAACCTATATATATTAATATATTAACTAGATTTTATTTTAATATGAAGAAGAAATGTTTAGACTTTAATCTAAATATAAATATAAATATTTATAAAAATAATAAAGATTATACTTTTATTTATTTATTAAATCAAGTATTATATAGTTTGAAGTAGAGTCTTCGACTTTAATATAATTATCTGAAAAATATTCTTTATTTAATAGGATTTATTATTTCTCCTTATAATAAAGCGGTTTCTCTTTGAATAAGAAACTCTATATAGCTACTTTAGCTTACTATATTAACAATATATTACTAGTTACTAATAATTAAAAGATAGCTAATTATATATATAATTCTTTTAAACAGAGAATTAAAATCTAGAACCTAAGAGAACTTTCTACTTTTCTTAGTTATATTATCTATAAACTAAAAAGGAAAAACAGTTACTATTAATCAGAATAAATATGCTGAGAAAGTTATTAAGAAATATAAAAAAGAAACTATTTATAAATTCAAAACTCCTATAGATAATACCTTGAAGTTATTTGAAATTAAAGGAAAAACTTTAAAAGAAGATATTTTAAAGTTTTAACAAGAAATAGGAGCTTTATTATATTTAGCTTTAAAAATAAGACCTAATATTACTTTCGCAATAATAGCTTATTCTCGATTCGCTTACAATCTAAATAAAAATCATTATTAGCCTTTAACTATATATAGGATTATTTAAATAATAATAAAGAATATAGATTTACTTATAACTATAAAAATATATCTTCTATTAAGAAGATTATAAAATATATTAATTTAATAAGGCAAGAGATCTAACTAATACAAAGTCTATTTCTTTTTATATTTTCTATTTAGGAAGAAATAGTAATATTATAAGTTATTCTATTATTATATAAAAAATAGTAGTTTTATCCACTTATAAAACTAAATATATAGCTCTCTTAGACGCCTATAAAGAAGTAATTTACTTATATTATAATTATAATTATATGAATTTAAAACTAGAATTATCTTAAGTTGAAATACTAAAGATTTTTATAGATAATTTAGTAGCCAAAAAGCTAGTTGAAAATCCTGAATTTTGTAAGAAAGTTAAACATATAGATATAAGATATTACTTTATAAGAGGTTTTATTAGAGATAAAAGTATTTTTATATATTATATAAATATAGAAGATAATATAGCTAATATTATAACTAAGCCTTTAGGCTTAGTGAAATTTAAACGAATTCTATTTAAATTTTAAGAAAGAATATCTTAAAAATCTTTTCTTTTTTACTTTTTATAGTTTTAAGCTTTATAACTTTATATAAATATTTCTCTTTTTACTTTTTATTAAATTCTACAAGGTTTTATATAAATAAGCTATATACTAGCAAAATATACCTTATAGGGGGATATTAGATTTATTCTAATATATAAAGAACTTCTATTTCTATTATTCTAATAGAGATAATAAGAAGTTATATAATATTTCTATATAAATAAATCGTATAAATATTGCTCTATAAATACATACTTACTTTACTTTTTTACTCCTAGTAGTTCTTAAGTAAATAAGGTAAAAGCATAGAGGTTTACTTTTTTACAAGATACTAGAAGCAGCTCAAGCTATATACACTATAGTATAGCACTTCATATACTATAGCTACAGTAACTAATACGTCATAATTATACTATAATATATATTACGCTTTAGCTTATACATTATAATTATGGCATATTATATATTATAGCTATAGTAGCCTATACATTATACTAAAATATATATACTATAGTTATAACGCCTTATATATTATAGTTATAGCATTTTATATGCTATAGTTATAACGTATTATATATTATAACCATTATAGCCTATCTACCATACTAAGCCATATACGCTATAATTATAACGCCTTATATACTATAGCTATAGTAGCCTATATATTATAACTACAACTAGAACTCTACTAGTATAGCTAGAACTCCAAAATAAACCCTCTATATAAGAACCTTAATATTTCTATATATAATAGTTAGAAATAATCAATCATACTATCAATCGAATTACTATATCTCCTTCTATTTAACTATTACTATTATAGATATTTTGAATAAGTCCTCATATTAAGAAAACTACTTTTATTATATTATGTTTCTCCTAATTTTACGGTTATCTATAGTAATAACTTAACTGTCGATTTACCTATATATCTATTTACTCTAATAATTACTAGATATTTTAAAGTATTATAGTAATATAATTATAGGAGTTTTAAAAGCTCTCTAGCTATATAAGAGCATCTATATCTATATAAGTAATATTTATGATTAATTATACTTAATTAATATACTAAGGCTATTTATTAATAAGAATAAGCTAAGTCTAACTATACTAATATAAAGATTATAAGTTAGTTCGTATTAGTGGGAGAGAACTTTTGTATGAGTAGTAGAAAGGTTTATTATAGGTGTAGGTAAAGCTTAGTCTATAAATAGTATACTTATAGTTAGTAGTAATTAAACATCTTAAGATATTTAAATCATATATAGCTTCACAAATATAAAGATATAAGGGTAAAAAAGTATAAGGTTATTATAGAAAGAGTTATTAGGTATTTATTATCAAAAAGATTAATATAAGATAAGTATACTAGTTACTATAGATATAAAAAGTTTAGTCCTAAATTAATTAAAAACTAGTTATAGTAGTTAGTAGAAGGGTAGGAGGGCCAAAGTTATACTTTAAGGGGTAGTATATCTACTAATAGTCGCAGTAGAGAGCGAGCTATTAGCTTTTCCCGTAAACCTTTAATAAAAAATATCTATAATAAACTTTTATAGAATAATTTAGTTTCTAGTAAAATACGTAGAACTTATTGTAATAATTAGTAGCCATAGCATACCCTAATTTACTATATATGTTATATAAAAGGTAGTCCCTAAAATATAATTTCCTTACTAGAAAGCTTTGTAGAATATTGATCTCTTTGTAATATTGAAATACTAGATCTTTAGTAATAATACTCCTACTTCTTCCTAGGAGCTTTTATAGGAATCATATTGAATCTTCCAAAAATACTTAAATTATTACCCTAAATGACTAATTATTAATATTTCTAAAACTATAAATATCTCTCTATGCTAGCTTGAAAGTAATAGAGGAAAGTAAAGAAATAAAACCTTAAAGCTTTTAATTGATATACTTAGGACTTTATAAATAGCTAATTATTAAATATAAAACTACAGTAGGGATATGTAGCCCCTATACTAAAATACATAAAGTATACTATATTAATATAACTCTTAGAAGATAAAGTTAATTGATAACTAGCAAAAGCCTATTATAAAATCAGCCTATATAGAGTCTAGTAAAGTATATCAATAGTTATACTACTAGGGTTATAAGTTATATAATAGCTTTATTATAGCTTACTAAACTCCATATACCTTAGAAGCTTCAGCTATAAAGCATAGCTGTATTAAATCACTATTAGCTAATCTTCAATTTTATATCATATAAACCCCTTATAAAAGAAACTATAGAAATAACTAAGAAGTTTTAAGTAATCTTTATTATTAAAGTAAATTAATAATACTAAGCTTGCTGATAGTTTGCTACTAAATAGCTATACTAATATTATTTCTTCAGAAGAAGATTACTATCCGAGGATATATATAAATATTATTATAATGGCTATTATATTACCAAACTTATTCATAGTTCTAAGGGTTGATCCTAGTAATATACGCGTCACTATATACTTACTAGTAGCTTTAGAGAATACAGTTATTGATATTATATATTTAGATACTAAGTATTTAAAAGCTATTTATTACAATATGACTATAACTCAAATTCTAGTTTTACTTCTCTAAGAAGTAGTTGTTAATGAATTATAAAGAAAGAGTTATAAGTTTGATAAAACAAAGAATAATAATAAAACGTAAATCTTTATAAATTATAAGACTTTAACTTAATGAGGTAACTAGTAATAATTAGAAGAAGGCTTTAATCTTAAAGTAGTTTTGAATTATGATATTATATAATATATAATACTCCTAGCTATCTTAGCTCCCTATACAAGCTATAAAGTACATATTTATAGCTTATTTAACTTACTATTACATTTAACTATTTATATTATAATTTGATATATAGTTATAGAAAGCTATATATCTTTATATAGCTAGTAGTAGGATAGGCTTATGCCTAAAGCTTCTTTTATTATATGAGTAGTATATATATAAGCTATAGCATTATATATATATTATTCAGTTTATGAAAAGTGGTAACAAATATACATTTTACATACTACTCTACGTTTTAGATTTAAGAGTATTATATTTATGATTAAGACACTTTTGATATTATAGATCTATAAATATAGTATTCTTTATTTAATATATTCTTCTAGATTCTTCCTCCTATGTTTCTATTATTATAGGGTTAAATATAGAAGAAATGATATTTCTTATTTATTTCAATTATTCCAGTCTAAATAGTTAACATTTAACTTTATAATATTGAGAAGTAGATTTATCTCCTTTTAGTTTCTTGTAAATTAAAATCAGGAGATACATCCATATTATTTCAGATAAATTAAAGTTGCAAGATATAATATAACATTTGTATCCTAATTTACTAGATAAACCTAAGACTTTTGAAATACATAAGTAGAGGGTTTTCAAGCATTGAATAGTTATAATAAGCCTATTTTTAGATTTAATATTAACAGATAATAGAAAACAATAGTTATATTCTCATTGTGAATTAGTCAGACAATGAGGGATTTTAAAGGTAATATAAGAAATCTAAAGATGTATCTATTATTCTGTAGAAAAGAATTAAGGTTTTGAATTTACTTTATAATAAATACTTTTAATTTATAATAGTATTTAGTTACTTTTGCTTTATATTTAGAATAATATCCAAGCTTCTTACCTTATATATAGATTTAACTATGAGCTTTATCTAATAATTATACTTATACTAATATTGACTTACAATTAGTCAGAATAATAATAGAATTACCTATTATTATAGATAACGATACTCCTAGTTTTAATATTTGATCTTATAGTAATAAACAACCTTATGATAACAATTTATATAGAAAAAGCTCGATTTTAATCAAAGCTTAGAATATATAATCAAAAATAATTATCAAACTTATAAGATTAAGAGCTTTTATAAAACTCTTAAAAGAAAAGAAAGTAAATATTCAAAATTAAATGTTCTATAATTTATTACTCTTTTACATTTATATTTTTATCAGAAAACTAAAGTCTCTTCAAAATTGTTATACGTCCTTTGGAAAAGAGTACTATAGAACAAATATAGAGATATCCAGTTATAATTATGTTAAATAAAATACCTTATTTATTAAATTAAACTTTAATAAAATTATTATAAGTATTATGATCAATAGATAGCTCATAGAGATTAAAAAGAATATTATCTAACTTTTTTTAACTTATTATATTAAGCTACGAATATTAGAAACTAAGTATTAATCAAGTAATACTCTAATAGTAGTATACTATTATAATACTAATTAGTAGATATTTGAAAGTATTATCATAATATAAGTATAGAGATTTTCAAAGTTATCTAATTATATTAGAAGTATTTATATTTTTATAAGTACTATTTATATATCAGTTATATTTAATATACTAAGATTATTCACTAGTAAGAATAAGCCTAATTCTATTATACTTATCTAAAAATTATAAGTTAGCTCATATTGATAATAGAAACCCCTATATTTATAGTATAAAATCCTAATTTAGGAATATATAAGATTTAGTTTACAATAAGAATATTATGATTACAGATATTAAAGTTATAATAAATATTCAAATAGAGTATTTATATTTAGTAATAGTTAAATATCTTAAAATATTCAGATTATATAGTAGTAGCTATAAAGGTCTAAATATAGAAATATAAAGGTATAAGATTATTATCAAAGGGGCTATTAATTATTTACTATTCTACAAATTAATATCAAATAAGTATACTAACTATAATTCTTAGAGGCTTAATTTTGAATTTATGAAGGGCTAGCTATAGTAGTTAATAGGAGAAGACAAAGCTAAAGTAATATTTTAGAGGGTAATATATCTACTAAGAGTTACAGTAAAAGGCAAGCTATTAGCCTTCTAAGTTTATAATAATATAATTAAACATAAGGAAGAATTTTATTCTATTATAATAGAAAGCTTTAAAAGAGTTTTACAAAATTAATAAGTCTAACAAAGTTAATTTAGTATCTTCAATTAAATAATAGTAAGGTAATTTAGAAATAAAGCAAATCAATAAAGAGATAGGTTATTATCAAAGAAACTAAGAAGTTATATAGAGAAATAATATGATATATAATTATTATATAATACATTATAATAAAGGTAGTTCAAAACTTGAAGTATAATAAAAATAAATCTATGCTCTAAGAGGATTAAGAGAAAAGGTAAATAAGGAGATTTATAAGCTTAATTCTACATACAAGTATAACTTAAGTATTCTAAGAAGTCTAAAAAACAAGATACTAAGAAGACATGTTATAAATAAGGAAATTACATTTTTATATATATTACTTAAAAGAATTTATTCTATTATAATATGTTAATACTTAAAAAGTATCTAAAGATACAATTATAAAAGTTATAACTATGAAATTATTGATTAATAATAAAGGGAAGATTCCTAAACCTCTTTTATTTAATATATAAGACTTTTATTTAATAGATTAGTCTTTTAGAAAGTTTAATTATATATGATAGTTATTCCTAGTAAATCTAGAGATATTCTTTTATTTAGATATAATGAGAATTATAATATTCAAGTATTCCTTATATAAATCTATAACAATTTATTTAACTCCTTGATAATTATAGAAAAACTTATAATACTTCTAGAACTAATTATTATTTAATTCATAATAATAAAAATAGTTTCTCAGTCTAAGGATACTCCTCTATTTCTAGAAAGTAATACTTTCGATTCTTGAATTAATTATGGAATTATATTAAAGTTTTCTAGTAATTAATTATAAGACAATTATTAAAACCTCTTCGTAGTATAATATATAGTACAGATATACTATTAAAGTTATAGTAACTGATAAATATACTTAGAAAGACACTAACAATACTTTTACAAGAGTCTTGAATATTACTCATTCTATAGCTAGTTATAATTCTAATAAGAAGCTTTATGTTATAAACTATAAGATTCATTACTTTCCTAGTAGTTTGACTAGAGTAATTCATGGTTTAATTACTATAGATAATTTCTAAAAGAAAGTGAAAATCTATAAGTATTTTATTATACTTAATACCCATTTTATTTATATTTCCTTTTACTAGTTTCTACTTTAAGCTTTCAAGAAGATTACTAGATATTCTTATTATAAGACCTTTTAACTAGTCAATATATTTTAGACTTCTTTTGAATATTTATCCATCTAATGAGTTAGCAATTAGACTTTATTCAAATAATCAACTAACTAATTGACCTTTATTATATCAGTAGTTAGGTCTTTTTATTTAACTTTTTAATCAAAGATTATAAGAATTATGAAGAACGTTTAGACTATTAGAGATGAATTCAATAAAGAGAGTAAACTGTTCTTATTCTAATCTTGAGAGTTAAGTTTTAACTAATCAATATCTATTAAAATAGGGACTTATAATTATATTCCTACTTATAATATGACTTTAGTTTTTATGTTTCCTATTAGTTTCTCTAGTTGGTATTTAATTGATTTTGAATTAAATTACTTAGAGTTATAGTAATTGGTATATTTATTTCTTATTAAGTATTCTAATAATAAATAATAAATAACTACTTCTATAATAACTATATATCTTTATATGTTTATATTTCTTTATAGGAATAGGTATAGTAAAGAGTCTGCTAGGTAGTCATACTAGGATTGTATGAAGCCTAACTACTTTATTTATATATATTTGAATACTTTATTCTAATTTAAATAGGTTATATCTTCTAATAACTTATATTCAGACTATATACTATAGTATTTGTTTATTATACTTATATGATAAATAAATAATAAAACATATAGTCTAAATATAGGTTGTTGAAAGGTATGATTTATTTAAACTAGAATGAAGTATTTAAATACATATAAATAGAGTAGTTAGACTTTATATAATCTTAGTATAACTACTTGGCAGACTCTATATTATACTTATTCTTATATACTCCCTTAGTAATAGAGCTATTAGAAATAACTTTATACTTTATGAATTATTTTAAATAATATACTATTATAAATAGAAATAGGTTAATCTTCTTAAAATAGTTTTTGGAGTATTTAAATAAACGAAATAATTTGTTATAATGAACTTATTATAATTTATTATATATTTAACTGTTTTTGTTTCTTATTTCTGGTAAGAGTAATTAGTTGCCTCTTTCTGAAACTATTATTTTTCTAAACTTTAAATATTTTCAATAATTTGTTTGTTGCTTTTTACTTACTAGTTTCTTTCTTTTCCTAGATATTAATATTCTTAATAGTTACCTCCTTATACCTATAGGTAGTATGTATTGATACAATAAATTTTACATATTAAGTTTTGATATAAATAATAGTTTTTAGTTATCTTTAAGACTTTGATTATAGTTTGATCCAATTAAGGCTAAAGCAGTTAATGATAATTTATTTAATATTACTATTAACTTCTTAATATATTTTAATTTAAATATTGTGTTAAATCTTTTGATATTAATTTGTGTTTCATTTATTCCTAAGTTTAAAGAGATATTTGTTAATTCTGATTTGAGAAATATTTCGATATTATAATTTAAGGTTATAACTAGCGTTTTTCATCCTTATTCAATTATTAATAATACTTCTAATACTTAAGACGCTTTCTTTTATTCTTTTTAGGAGGCTTATTTTCTTTAGCGTTTTCCTTTAGATTATATATTGTTTAAATAAATCTAAAGTTATTGTTTTTCTTTTGTTTTTCTTAGTATTAATATTCTTATTAATCTTACTAATTTTATTTATAACTATTTAAACTTTAAGATTTCAAGTTAGATTATTAATACTATAAGTATTTATCTAATTAATATAGACTTAATATTTAGTAATAATATAAATTTGAGTTAAATTAATTTAAGTTATTTATTTAGTCATATTTTAATGAATCTTTGGAATTATTAAAAGATCTAATATTCTTACTTCTACTCAAAGTTTCTAAAATATTTAAGACTAGTAGTATTAAAATTACTTCTTTGAAGAAAATTACTATTCTAATAAAGAAATTAGCTACTTCTATTAAAATTAAATATTCTTATAGATATCTTAAAAAGACTCCTATCTTATTCCTTCTTTCTAAAAATAAAGAAAATAACCTAATTAGTAATTTTTAGTTACTACAGAGGAGTCAGAAAAAGTTGAATTTACTACTCATAATATTAAGAATAAAGAAGATAATATGAACAAACTTATTAAATATCTAAAGAGGTATATTAAGATTACATTTAATATTATAAGGAAGTCTGTTTAAATTAGAAATTAAGAAGCTTCTTTTAAAATAGATAGCTTTAAATATTAACTTAAGAATATTAAATATTAATTAATTAAACTAAATAAGAAGTCTACTATTTCTAAGAATATTCTAATAAAGTTTATTCTGTTTAAAAAAGGTAATTTAGATAAAACTATAGAAAAATATAATATTTATTTCTTAAGATAAAGCCTATTAGTAATATTCAGCCTATGTAAATTATGTTCTATATTATTTATTATTTAAGTTTTATATTTCCTTATAGAAATTGTTTTTATATTAGTAGAATTAATAGTTAAGATTTACTTTCTAATTATTATTAATAATATAAGATTAAGTTGAGAAGATTTTGTATTCTAATTTCTAATAAAACGTATGAAATATTGAAGAAATATCTTATTACTATTTAGATTTCTAATAATAATAAGATGAGTAATTTAATATGGAATTTTCATTTAAAGTCTGACTTTTGATAATAAAAGAATAAAGAAGTTAATAAAATAAGAAAGTTATTCTAATTTGAATTTTAGTCTAAGAAATAAATAGAATTTAACTTAGTTTTTTTAAAGAATAAAAGTATTTCTAAGTTTACTATTAGAATTCTAATTATTATATAACTTATTACTATTTAACTATTTTCAATATTACTATTTATCTAACTTTCTAGTATTAGTCTTATTGTTAGTCTTTTAGTTATTTGAATTAAACTTCCTATTAGTTGAACTTTATATTTTAAATAATTATTAGAGTATTTTAAAACTATAGTTTTAAACTTTAATTACTTATTAGTAGTTTGAGAAATTAGAATTTTAGCTTTAGTATTTTAATAACTAGTTTTAGTAATTTCCCCCTATCCTTTAAATAAGCTTAAATATTCATTCTCTTTTTAAAAGATGTAATTAATTTCCTATATTTCTCTAAGTTAATTTCTATATATTAATTACTACTTTATATCTACTTATTTGGAACTTTACATTTAAATAATCTATTTTAAATTAGATATAAATTTAAATAGAGAGTTCTATCTTTTATAAATAACTTAAGGAGCTTTACTACTTTCTAATTTTCTATATAAATATAATTAAGATATTTTCTTATATAGTTAATCTTTAGGAATCTAAATTAGTTATATATATTATTTAAATAGTTAGGAATAGTTTTAAGAAGTTTATTTATCTATTTTGGTTAGTTTTAGGAGTATTATTTCTAGATCTATTAAGTTAAGAAAGATTTTTAATTGTTTAAACTTTATTTAAATTAAGTTCTTTATAAGTCTATCTATTAGTATTTCATCTATAGGTATATAAACTATTTTAATATTCTTTTTTAGATATTCTGAATATAATTATATATATTAAATATCTAAATATTAAATTTTAATCAATAGATACCTACTCTTTAAAATAATTAACCTAA
Source organism: Colletotrichum orbiculare MAFF 240422 (assembly GCA_000350065.2). Lineage (NCBI taxonomy): Eukaryota > Fungi > Ascomycota > Sordariomycetes > Glomerellales > Glomerellaceae > Colletotrichum > Colletotrichum orbiculare. The sequence continues at coordinate 261,158 of AMCV02000046.1, read as the reverse complement.
TAGTTGAATAATTATCATAATGGATTTTCAAATATCTCTAAAGCTAAACTTAATATCTTAAAGTAGTCTTTTTATTATTTTAGTTCTTTTTAAAATATGTTTAGAATTAAGAAATTCTACCTTAATTATTAATATTATAATAATATTTTGTTAAGTAGCTTTCTATTCAATTAGTCTTCTAAATAAAAAGACAATATAATTATAATTCAATCTTTAAGTTTTTTGGAATTTATAAAAGAAGTATTTGTAATAATTAGGAATATTTAAAATATCTTATTAATACCTCCTAGGTTTCTAAATTATAATATTAGGAGTCTTATTTTATAAAGATATCAAATTATATAGTTAATAGTATTTTAATATACTTGAGAAAGATTTATAAGGTATTTTAAAAGTAGAGAATATATAAATAAGATATCTAGTTATATGATAATTAATATATAAAGAATTAAACCTATTTTTATCTAATATATATATATTTCTTAAGATATAACTTCATTACTATTTATAATAAAGGATATTACTAGAGATAGTATTATGAGATTTAGTCTATATTTAATATTAAAGTATTTTGTAATTTTAGTAATATATATATTATAAGTTAAGTAAATCCTCTAATAGTTCTAATTTCTTACTATTTAAATACTTAAGAAGTATTTAATAGGACTTTATTCCTTGAATTTATAAGTATACTTGATATTTATAATAATCTTAGGAATATCTTTTAGCTACTTTATAGTATAAGAGAGAAATATCATCTACATAGAAAAAGATGTAGATCTTTACACTTTGATTTTAAAAAGAATAAAACTCTTCGAAATATAATAAGAAACCTGATAATTTCAGAATAGTATAGAAAGCTTTATATTAGAAAAGGAATATATGTTAAAGTTTTATAAAAAGCTTATTTAAGTTTAATATATTTCTCTATAACTTTAAATCTATTTAGTAGTTTAATTATTATTAGAAGTCTATTAGGGTTGTTTATAGTATTGAGAAATATATTAATAATAAGAAACTTTAAGACTTTAAGGTTAAATTATATTGTAATTACTATAGTTATTTGAAATATTTAGGTAGATAGTATTACTATGTATATAATTGATAGCGGATTAACTAATTAGTTATTTTTATATATATAAATCCTTACTTTATATTATTCTAAATAACCTTTTGTATTTATCTTATAGGTAAAAACCTATTTAAGAAGAAGGGGCTTAGTCTTAATATTTTAGCGATTTATTTCCCGCTGGATATCTTTCTCTTTTAATTTTATAATTTTAGCTTTTATTATTTTAATAAAAAACTTTCATAGTAGTCCTAGTAGATTAGTAATATCTTTCTGAGTTTTTGATAGTATAATTAGTTAATTAATATATCTTTAAATCTTAGCGGAAAGATCTTTCTTTTCTAATACTATATTTTCAATAATAAGGAATACTATTAAAAGGTTAAGACTATTTTTATTAAGCTCCTATTACTAATTAGATAAATAGGTCTTAGTAAACCTATCTTATTTATATTTTATTAAGTATAAAATACTATTCTTATATGTTTTAAAAAGTATTATATAGTTATTAATATTAATTTCTAGCTAGAGTTACTATTACGATCTATTCTTATATTATTAATCTATTTCTTAGGTAGTTAAGTTTACTATCTTAATTAGTTAAAGTTTTAAGTTGTATTCTAATCTTCTTTTAGTTAGTTAAATAGGAGTCTCAAGGTATTTATTTCTATACTTATTTAAAATAAGTATTTCTTTATAACTAGTTAGATTTCTAATTTTAATAATACTATCTAGTTCTCTAGTTAGTAATATAGTTTTTAAATTCTAACTATTACTAGGAATTACTTCTTCTAACTAAGACTAATTAGAGTTTTAGATTAATCTTAATACTTTAGGAGTTAGGTTAAATATAATTAAATTCTTTTTATTAGTTTCTAAAACTAATTCTAAGTTTAGTTTAATATTTTAAATTACTTTTAATATTGATAAGACAGTTAATAGAAAAGAAGTCTTTTTATTAAGTATTCTTATTATTTCAAATTCTCTAAGTATTGTAAGAATAAAGTCTTCTTTTCCTTTAGTAACTAATTTAACTAGTAGTTTTATAACTTCTTTTATAAGTATTCTATATAAATCTTATTTTAAGTAAAGTTCTATCTTATTCTTTTGAATATTTTAAATAATAATAATTGTTTAGAATGTTGAAGTCTAAACTTTATAGAAATTATAAGTATTTAAAATATAGCTTCTTAGGTATTTAATATATCCTCTAGGTTTAATTTTAAATAATTTTTTTATAATATATTATTTATAAAATTTCTTAAGTAAGTATACTTAATATCTATAAGTATAAATCTATCCCTAATAAGATTATAAATCTTAATAAAGACTTAGAATATATTCTAATATTTATTAGAGTATTATAATAATATGAATACTTCTATTATAAATATAAATATATATATTTATAATATTATTAGTTTATCTAGAGGGTAATATATACTATATGTGATCTTACTATATAGGTATAAAGTAGTGTTCTGGTTATTTATTGTTATTATTCCTATGTTATATAGTATAAGGCGTTATGTAAAGCTTTAGATCTACAGTATAGTAATTACTTACTAATTACTATATAATTAACTATAGCTAGTACTAGGTACCTAGTACCTATTACTAGTAAGGTGTAGAAAGTATACTGTTATATATATAGTAATATATATAGTTACTATATGCTTTATAGTATAGTATAACTAATATTAGTAACTTTTCTTTTTACTATATACTTTAATACCTATCTATTTATATGAAAAATAGTACTTTTAGCGATCTATACCTTTTTGTTTTAATAATACTTAAATACCTATTTATTTATTCTACTTAAGTTATTTATCTTTCTATTTAAATAGTTATATAGTTTGAATTAATAAATCTCTTAAAAATATAGTTTAATATACTTTTTGTAAAAATATTAGTAATATGATTATCTCTATTGATCTACTATACTTTATAGAATTTGTAATATTTATATAACTATTTTAATATTATAATATTAACTATAAAATATTTTTCTTTAGTAATACTAAGTTTTATAAGATATTTATAAAGTAAGTATAAGTTAGTATATATAATAGTTAAAATCTAAAGGAGTTTTTAATACTAGAGGATCTTCTTAAGTAATATAATTATAATATAAGTAAAGTTTATACTAATTATTATAATATAAATTTCTAAAGTAAGTATACTCCTAATAACGTTTTTATTTTTTATAAAAAAGTAGTATATAAGGTTACTATAAAGGTTGAATTAATTATTACTAAAAGAAGTTTTTAGCTTAAAATTATTATAAATCCTAATTAAGATGAGAAATTAGTAGTATTAGTAAATAAGCTGTTAATAAAAGTATAGAAATATACTTTAGAGAGGTTAAATAGTATAAAGTTAAAATTATAGTTAAAATGCTTAATTTACTACTTAAGGTATTTATTAAGTATTATAGTATTATTACCTAAGGGTTGTTATTTTTATACTATATAAGAGAGTTTGAATAATACTTCGGGCTAGTATATTAAAGTAAGGTATACCTTATATATATATTGCTCAATATACACCTTCTTAAGCGTTTTAAGTATTATATATATATTAATAAGAGTAAGCTTTTGTTTTTAGTGTTTTTAATATAAATAGAAGGTATTATTATTAAGTAATAAGATATTTCTATTAAATACTAATAATATTATTTTTAAGAGGACTGTTTTAAGTTTAGTTTTAAATAAGGCTTTTTAAAGCTTCTTATTTTTATAGTATAAGAAGGTAATATCTAAGAGGCTAGAAGTATTATTAGTTTATATACTTATAAGGCTAAAAGTATTATTTTTAAAATAAGAGATGAGGAGGTATAAGTTATATGTTGATATCTCTATTTATAACTACTCTTTATAGTATTTAAAGTAAGTTACCTACTAGTAAGTACTAGCCTTAATAAAACTATATAGTAATTTAATAATAATTATAATAGAACTAAGGAAGTATTAATCCTTAAGGTATAAGAGTAGTTTAGCTATAATACGTCTCGTAAGCTCTATTTTAACTTAAATATAAATTTATATAATATTATAAAGCTATATTATTATAATAGTATACTAGAGGAGAGCTAAAACTATAACTAAGATTAACTACTAGCTACTTTATTAGATTATTAGCAATTATATTAATATTTCAAACTTACTATTATCTCTAAAACCTTAGATTATAAATCTTAACTTCTTATATACTCTATTAGTATCTTTATTTTTAACCTTATTAATAATATAAGATTTAAAGTACTTATAACTTTTATAGAGGATAGGATTATACTAGACAATCTTAATAATACTATTAGTAATAATACTTTTAACTTCTTTTTTAATCGATTTTTTAAATAGTAGTCTAAATATTATAATAATACCTTTTTTATAGAAGTTAAATACTAGTATTATATCAAACTATTCTTTAACTATAAGATATACTATAAAATAAGATTCTTAGTTAAAATCTTAAAAGAATAAGCTACCCCTATAAGTTATATAATTTAAAATTAGCTAAATCTAATATATTTAAAGTTAAAATAATATATTACTAATTATTTAAGTAGGTAGGGGATTATTATTATTAATAGTAGTAGTATTACTATTATTTATAATAATAGTGGTTTGTAGTATTTACTAAGTATTCTAAAGTTTTATAAGAATAGTTATAGATAAAATTAGAATATTATTATAGGAATATATATCTCTATATAGTATTAGGTTTCTTACTATAGTAATACTAGTTCTTATAGGTATCTTATAGGTACCTTTAAGCATTAGTATTTTAAAAAGTATTAATATCTTATTAATATAGTTTAATAAGATCTCTTAGTTACTACTTTTAAAGTATAATTTTATAGTTATAAATTGAAATTCTTAAGGGTTATAAAAAAACTTGAGAATATATATCTTACTATATATAATAAGGAGGTAGTATAGGTTTTACTAACTATTTTTTTCTTACTATATATATATTAAGGATTAAAGTAGGAAAATTATAATATATAAAGTATTTAGGCTATTATATATTACTAAAGTAGTATTAATAGTATATTTAGTATATTTCTAGTAGATCTCTTTAGTAGTTTTATATATAATATAGGTTTAGGTAATAATATCTAGAGAGGGAGCTAAATTTTCTATAAGGTAGAAGTATATTTTAAAAATAAGTAGAATAAGTATAAAACTATTAGGCCTAGTAGTATTATTAATTATTTTATATATTATTTAAGGAGATATTTCTTAAGTAGTAGTAAATACTTTGTTATAGTAAATCTCATATATATAGTAGAAAAGTATATAGTATTACTTAACTTTACTAATACTATTATATATCTCAATTAAAATAATATAGACTATTAATCCTATTATCTTTATTTTTAATCTAAAATTTTTAGATTGAAATATTATACTTATATTAGTTGTAATAAAATCAAGAAAGTTTTAATATATATCAATCTAATTTACTTTAAAAGCCTCCTATATTATTTTTACTAAGATATTTAGTAAAAATTAAGTAATATTAAATACTATTATAATATTAATAATATAGAGTATAAGTTAACTATTAATATAAATAATATTAATAATAATTTTAAAATTGAAGTTAATATTACTATAAATAGTAAAATGAAAGTATGAAGGAGTTATACTATATATTTAGTATTAGTAATAGTACCTCTTAAGTACTTTGAAGGTGTAATATTTAACTAGATATCCTACCTTATTAAGGATATTATAGAGATATATAATAACTAGGTATCTAAAGTAGTAGTAAAATCTCTATATTTCTACTTCTATGAAATATATAGAAGTAATTAATCTCTTCTTATTAAAAAATAACTATAGATACTCCTATTTTCAAATAATTAAGACGACTTTTTTACTTTAATAGAACTAGTTATATATATTATTAAATATAATATTAAGTTAGTCTATGTTTATAAAGTAGAATAAGAAAGAAGTATTATATAGTACTATATAAAATATAATAACACCTAGAAGTATAAGAATATTAATTATTCTAAATATAGTAATTAGGGAAGTTCTACTAAAGCGTATTATTACTAGTTCGCCTTATAGAGGTATAAGGGTTATAAAAGGGTTAATAATCTACTTAAGTATAATAAACTAAAAATACTTGGTAATTAAGAAGCTAGCTATACCTAAGTTAGATAAAATACCTTAAAAAATAGTCTTTGAATAATAACTTTTAAATATAAATATAGATATAGAAGCTATAATACTACTTTTTTTATTAATTTTACTACTTGAAGTATTATTTTAAGTAGATTATAGAGTATTATTTAGTCTTAGAGGTTTCTTATAATTTTACCTCTATTAAGGGTAATAAGGTTTTTACTAAAAAATAATATTAAAAATTATTTAAAAAGAGTAGTAATTTTATCTTTAAGGTTATATTACATTTAGTATTATATAATAGTATTATCAGGTTTATAATCTTAAGGGGGGTTTTTAAAATTATTATTTAGATTATTAATATTTTTATACTTTATAAGGAAGGTTTAGTATATTATTATAGAATATATTTTAGGATTAGTATTTAATTTATAGTAATTAAATAAAATATACTTCTTTTTAAAGTTATATTTTATAAATTAGTAATTTATTTTACTATATATATAATACTTTTTATTTAAATAGTTATATATAGCTAGATAAAAAGGATAAGTATTATTTAGAATAAGTAGTTATAAGTTTTACGAAGCTATATATATAAGATATTAAGTATTATATAATATAACGTTTTAGAAGTACTTTTAGAAAAAGTTATATATATAGTTAACTTAAAATTAATTATTAACTTACTTCTAACTATTATTTCTATTATCCTAAATATATTATAATTTTTAGAATAATATTATATTACTTATAGTTAATCTTAGTTAATTATAGAAACTTTAGGAAGTTACTATAAAGCTAAAGAAGGCTAACTAGTACTTAAGTATATTATAGTATATACTTATAAGCTAGAAGTAGAATATTATATCTATATAGAAGTTTAGTAAGAAGGTTTTCTAGATATATATAAATTTTAATATAAAAACTTTAAAAGCTTCTTTTTTATTCTTCTTAGGGTTCTTAGCTATAATATTTTGAAAAGTAGTATTTTATTAGTTAGAAAGGTATAGCTATTAATATTTATTATTTTTAAAATAGTCTTTAATATAGTAAGTTATCTATTCAAACTATAAGTTAAAATTAGAGTTACTTAAGTGTTTAAAGTAATACTTAAAGGCTTAATCTTTTAGTATAATTAAGAATATACTAATTTATATATAATATAAGATATTAAGTTTAAGGTAGTAATTATAAAAGATATAGATCTTTATCTTAAATATATCGTATAAGCTTCTACTATATTTTATACTTTTGTTATATAGTTTTATAAGGTTTATAGTATATTTAGCTAAAGTATTATTAAAAAGGGTAGTAGAAGTAAGGTATAAAATATATTTATAATACTTTCTTTGGTATTAGAGAAACTCTAAGATAGTTAAATATAGGGTTAATAAGGTTAATTATTATAATAGAATTTTCTTATTTTATACTATAGGTATATAAGCTACCTAAGTTAGCTATAGGTATTTTTTTTAGCTTCTTATTATAAGGATATTACTAATATTATATATTCAACCTTAGGTTAAATATTATAGAAAAATAGAATAAAGTCTAACTCTTTTAATATAAAATTATTAACCTACTTAAGATACTTTTTAAAGTTAGTCCTAAGGTTAATATAGTATTTTAGAACTTCTTAAAGTTCTTTATAAATCTATAGGTTAAATTCTTATTATTAAAATAGTTAGTATAATATTATAAAGATTTGATTACTATTTATATTAATTTTAATACTATATATTATAAAGTAATCTTTAAAATAGTATAATATAAGAATACTAATAAGTTACTATATTATTAAAAGCTAATCCTTAAAGTTATTTTTCAATATCTAGAAGAATTCTAAACTATAGAGTTCTATATATATATAGAAGGTTACTTAGTATACTATATAGGTAGAGATTTTTATAGAATCTTTATTTATAATCTTTATATAATTAAGATTAGGGATTTAGTTAAAAAGTATTATATTAAAATATTAATAGAGCTTTATAGGGATAGGGATACCTAAAGGTATTATTATTATAAGTGTAGAAGTATTTAGAGTAAGTATTTTACCTATAGGAGTTGATTTAGATATTATTATAAAAATAAAATATTAAAAGAGTTTTTAAGAAGTTATATAAGTCTCTTAAAAGTTTAAGGTTAGAAATATTATAAATCTCTAATATTAAAACTTTAGTAATAATTAAAAGAAAGTTATTATATTTATTAAATATATTCCTATAAGTAAAAGCTAAGAATAGTTATTAGCTTCTTAATAGTAGTTATTAGAAAATACCTTATTTTAAAATTAAATTAAGTGTAGTTATTAGTATTATAATAATAGTTATTTATAAGGGGTTAATATATAATTTAAAAATTCCTAGTAAGATCTTAGGATAAAGAGAGTTTGAAGTATCTAAATAATAAATCTTATAATCCTTTATTTTATATAAACCTTAGATATAAAGTTTTTATAATTACTTCTTCTATTATAATAGGTTTTACTGATCTATAGTATAGTAGTAATAAAAAAGTTAATTACTAATTAGTATTAATTTATCTAGAGGGTAATATATACTATATATAATCTTACTATATAGGTGTAAAGTAGTATTCTAATTATTTATTATTATTATTCTTATATTATATAGTATAAGGTATTATATAAAGCTTTAGATCTATAGTATGGCAATTGCTTACTAATTGCTATATAATTAGTTATAGCTAGTACTAGATACCTAGTACCTATTACTAGTAGGGTATAGAAGGTATACTATTATATATATAGTAATACGTATAGTTACTGTATGCTTTATGGTATAGTATAACCGACAAATATATTATATATAATAGCTAATATATATATTTATATTTATAATATTTTCAATTCTAGTATATTATAAAAACAATATATATATCTGTATTTGTATCATTTGTAATATAATATATTAAATTAGGGTTATAGAAATTACTAATATAAATATTATTATTAATAGAATGAATTCTAATTAGTATAAAACTACTATAGTTAAAGTAATATATTCTGATATAATAGAGATATATAATTTTGAAGTATTACTTATTATATATTAATATTTAGGTTCTATAAAAATCTATAAATAAGATGGGAAAGTTTATTTGAGTTATTAAATAGATCTAATTTTTAATATAGTAAAAATATTTAACTCTAATTTATTAATTACTATTAATATTTATTTCTATATTATTTTCGTCTATATTACTATAATTAGAAATATCTTCTTTAATAGTTAAATTTAATTTTGTATATGAAATATCTCTAGAATTAAATAAATCTATTTAGAATTTAAGAGTTAATAACTTAGAACTATTATAGAGTTTATTATTATAATTAAACTAGCTTTCTAACAATACGAGTTATTTTCAATTTTTATATTTTAAGCTAATTTCTTTATTAGTAATAATATTACCTGAGAAATTAAGATTCAATTCTATAACTATTAGTATAAGTAGAATAGAAAAGTATTTTCTAGTTAGAATACTAAAAATAGGGAATTTAACTTTATTCTCTTTCTACTATTTAGTAGGCTATATTTATTATTATATCAATTTAGGGTATATTAATATTAGTAATTTGAACTTATTTTATTTCTGTATAATAGTAGTATAAAATAGTTACTTAGTTTAACTTTCTTAAAGCTTTCATTTTCTTTTTTACTTTAAATAAGAAATAAATTACTAATAAACTCTTTTTTAGACTTAAGTTGAAGTAATTTAAATCTTTTAGATTTAACCCTAGACCTATCAGAATCTATTATAAAATTTACTTTAAATATAATATTATCTTGAGACTTTCCTTGATTCTTAATATTTGTTCAATTAGTAATAAGTAACTAATAAAAGGTTAAGGGGAATTAATAATTCTTAATTATTAAAGGTTAAGTCATTTAGAATAATATCTGAAAATAGTATTAATATTGATATATATGGTGATAATAACAGGAAATTCGGGTTCTATAGGAAGTAGAAAACATTATAGTATTAATATCTAAATAGAGTTTATTTTCAGAAAAGTTAGCTTTATATTATATAAGGCTTTTAGCTCTATTATACTTAACATACTAAGTAGTCTATTTACTAAATATTCTTATATTATATTCTAATCAATATAGAGTATAAATAATTATAATAGTATAATATTAAATCTAATAATTGATTTTCTACAATATATAGAAAACATAGGGTTATAAGAGTAATAGAAAAGTAATAGAGAATACTCAAATCCTTAAATACCTAGCATAAATTATTAGGATAAATATGAGTAGTAGCTAAATAGCTAGAGCTCTAACAATATTAATATTAAGAATAATGTTTTCTAAAGAAATATAATTTTTAATAGATTTTAGAAAGTATCTCTTTTTACTATTTATTTGAAGAGTATTACATATATATTTCTTAAGACTATAAATATATAGTTATTATATTAATCTTAATATTCTAGTTATATTAATACTTTTCTATAAACTACTTATTTTTTATATTCTCATTCTAAATTACTTCTAATTAGATTTATAATTAGATTGAAGATAAAAGCTTTAAGTATATTTTCTAATACACCTTTAAAATTAGATCTAGGGTTTAGTATAAGGCTAAAAAGATGAGGTTTAAATTTAGAATTATAATTAATACTATTAATAGGATAAGGGAAGTATTTCTGTAGTATTATAAAACCTATTTGAGTTAGAAGTAATAATAAAGCTAAATAAGGATTAAGTATTTCATTAAAGAGTATCAACTTAATTTGAAGTTAATATAAGAAAGATCATAGAGAAATAACATTAAATATTTAATTACTTACCTTATTAACTTTATTTACTAACGTAGTGTATAAATTAAGTTTATTATATAAATTATAATATATATTACTAATAAGAATAATAGTACTAGTAATAGTAGTATATAAATAGCCTTATAGATAAATAGTAGGATTATAGAATATCTTTAATATTTCTTTTAAACATTTTTATTAACCTTTATTCGAATATACTTCTTTGTATTAAATATTAATATATTTATTGGAGAAATTAATATATATAATATATTAATACTCTATTCTAATAGTAATATCAATAATAGTATATCTAATATATCATATTATAATTAATATAATATTTATTCTATGGGTTAAGTATAATAAATTAAGATATATTTTTATACCTGTAATATGTAATATATTACAAATATTACAAATACAAATACATGTATTTGTATTATATTACAAATACAACCTAATATATTACAAATACATGTAATGTATCTGTATTTTCAATATGTAATATGTAATGTAATATGTATTTGTAATGTAATATGTATTTGTAATGTAATATGTATTTGTAATGTAATATGTATTTGTAATGTAATATGTATTATTTCGAAATGCTCTGATACTTATTAATATCAATACTATTTAAATTAGGCTTCTTTGATGTTATATAGTAATTTCTAGTTATTTCAAATATTAGGAAATATGTTATATAGTATAACTATTTTTTGAATTAATTCTACTTAGAGTTTAGGTAGTAGTCTTATAGCTTCTTTTATTTCTATTCTTTAAATAATTAGTTTGTTTCTATTATACTTACTTATTCTAACTAGTTCCTTACTATAAGAAGGAAATAGCTTAAAATTAATCCCTTACTTTATTATTTATATTTAATAATTAGCTTTTCTATTAATTATTATTATAGTTCTTTTAATATCTTATTAGATCTTATATATTAAAAGACTTTTCTATTATTTTGCCAAATCTTTAAATAGTTTTAGTATTTAAAAGACCAAAACCAAAGTTTTATTAAGTAATATAAATAAAAAGAATAAGCTTGAAAATTTATCTTTAATAATAAGCGCCTAAAAGTTACTTATAAAAGCCTTAAGAAAGTTAAATAAATTCTAAATAATATAGTAAAATAGGTAAATTAAATATAATTCTCAAGTTTATATAGGAATAACCTATTGCGAATAAGCTTTAATATAATAAGAATAGTCTCGTTTTTTTTAATCTTATAATCTTTACCTCCTAAGTATTAAAGAATAAAGATTTAAGAATATTCTATTCGAAATATCCTATTTAAAAGTACTATATATAAATATAGATAAGTTATACCTCTAGAGAGTTATCTTTAGATAAAATTAGGAAAATAGTATATTTAGACATTTTAAGATAATATTTAAACTATGTAAAAAGACTATAAGATACTTTCAAACTAATTTATATTTAAAGAGTATAAAGTTATATTTTCTAAGTAATTATCTTATTATAATAAATTAATTACTTAGGCTAAATTTGAAAATATAATTAAATCCTAGATATTAGATTTTAGTCTTATTGAGAAGTAGAGTTTCTAAAATAACATTAGTATAAATATTTTTAGTATAAATTATATTATTTAATATTAAGTATAGTATATTCTTTCTATTTAGACTATTAAAGTTCTTTTTAACTACTTACTTACTTTGTCTAATTATAAAGAAGTTAGCTAAATTATATTAAATAGTATTCATCTTTTTATGTAATTTGAAAGATCTCTTCTTATAGAAGTCTATTAAATTAGTAATATAGACTATTCTATAGCTATTGAATATTATACTTATTAAAGGTGAGTAAGGTTTTTAAATAGTTAAGAAGATCGTAAAAGGGATTCTAGCTGATTTCTTAAGAAGAAAAGAATTAATATTAATATATATTAAACTAGAAGGATAGTAATTATTACTATTAGACTTACTATTTTAAAAGGTTATTTTAATTTTTAAAGTATCTAAAAATACTTCTTTAGCTTTATTAATAGATTCTTTAGAGTTTAGCTATCCTTTTATTACTAGTTTTTAGTATAGAATGTAGAGTTAGTTCTAAGTTATCTATCCTATTTATAATATTATTTTAAGTAGTAACTATTATCTAAATATATAGAAATCTAGCTGTTAGAGTTCTAGCTATTTAGCTATTACTCTATTAATCCTAATAACCCGTTTTAGGTATTTAAGGGCTTGAGTATTTACTATTACTCTTATAACCCTATATTTTCTATTTATTATAGAAAATCAATTATTAGAGTTAAGGTTATACTACATTAATTAATTATACTCTAAATTGATTAAGCTATAATACTAGAATATTCAGTAAATAGACCACTTAGTGGCCTAAGCATAACGGAGCCGAAAGCTCTATATGACGTAAGGTTAACCTTTCTGAAAATAAACTCTATTTAGATATTAATACCGCGAAGTTCCCTACTTCTTATAGAACTAGAACTTTCTATTATTATCACTATTTATATTAATATTAGTACTACTTTTAGATATCATTCTAAATAACTTATTCTTTAATAATTAAGAGTTATTAATTCCTCTTGACTTTTTACTAATTACTTATTACTAGTTTAATAAGTTATAAACTTAGTTTTATATTAACTTCTTTCTTTATATTATATCTCTATCTATACCTATTATCAATATCAATATCTATATTTTTATTAATACTTATTCAGGTTATACTAAAGATTATACTAACTAACCCTAAGCCTCCCTATATCTATCTATCTATATAAAACCTCTCTTAACTACTTCTATAAAACTCTATAGCTTATTCTTTTTATACTTATTTCAACTAACTAATTAATTATTCTTATTAATTAATCGGTTTAATACTAAATAAATCTATAAAGAAATTATACTAGTTAGAATAATAGGCTTATTACTAAGCTAGTAAAAAGATAATTAAGTAGTAGAAACTAAAAATCTCTTATACTTTAAATCTATTAAGACTTTTTATAAACTAACTCTTAAGTCTATTAAAACCTTTATAAATTAGAATCTTAAATCTATTAAAACTTTTATAGATTAGAACTCTAGGCTTTTTCTAACTTTTATAAAAAAATATCTCTTATACAATGTAAACTTTAAACTACTATAAGTTATAAGAATATTAATCTATTATTTAACTATTAAACTATACTATTATTAATTTTTTAATTAATAATAGTTTACTAGAATTAAACCCTAAGTATCTTAATTCTACTTTAGGATTTTTATTAATTCTTTATTAAATAACTACTTTACTTTGTTAAACTATTACTTAAGAATATAGGTAATTCTAAGTTATATTTTATCCTTAAGTTAAAAAAGACTCAGAATTATAATATTTAATCTATCTATATAAAAACTTTACTTATTAGTAAAAATACTTTTATAGATTTAATTAAACTTATTTCTAGAAATAATTCTAATAAGTATAATAAGGCTTTTAGTTATATATAGTTAAATTATAAAGATAGTCTTCTAAGAGTTATTAAGAATAATACTAGTATTTTTAATATATTTAATAATTTAAAAAAACTCTATAAACTAATTAGTTTTTCTAATAAGTTTCTTATTTATAAAGAACTTTTTAATACTACTTTTAATAACTTTAAGTTTATAGAAGAATATCTAAATAGGATAAAAGACTTTATTAATAATCTCTCTTATAATAAAATTAAACTATATAATTAAATTATTATTATTTATATTTTGAATAACTTAAATAAAAATTATAAAAGTTCTATTATTTTAATTATTTAGAATTTTAGATTTAATAAGAATTCTTATAAATTAGATTCCTTATTCTTTAATCTATTAGATAAGTTTAAAAAGAAAACCTAGACCTTTTTAGTTAATTTTATAATTAAGAAAAACTTTAAGAATAAAATTATTAAATAGTTTTCTCTTAAGGTTATTAAGAAACCCTAGAAGAAATAGAAAAGTATTTTTTATAACTGCTATAAAAAAACTAATTATACTAAACAAAACTATTTTGATCTTTATTCTAAAAAGACTCCTATTTAGATAAAATCTAAAGTCAATAAGAGTCCTCCTAAGTTTTCTAAGAAGAAAGAAAATAAAAACAATAAGAATTTAGAATTAGTTAATATTATTTTAATTTAAAAAGGAATAATTAAAAAGATTTCTAGTAATATAACTAAAAGCCTTATATAACTTAATTCTAATACTAAAGAAATCAAAATGAAAGAAGAAAATAAAGAAGAAAGTATTAAATTTAAAAGTATAACTCTAATTTAACTTTCTCTTAAAAAAACTTTTACTAAAAAAGCTCTCAATATTTTAATTTCTAAAAAAGGTTAATAAGTTAGGAGGTTTATTAAATAGATTAAAACTATTTTATTCTTTATTAATACTAAAACTACTATTTATATAGTTAAAGATTATAATCTTTTAGTTAATAAGACTAAGACTCTTTTACTTATTAAATAGGGAAATACTAAAAAGATTACTTTAACTATAAAAATAATTTAAAACTTATCTTAAATAATAGTAAATATCTTTTATATAATATTTATTATATACTACAACTAAGTATTAACCTCTTAGGTTAATCTAAACTTAACTTAATAGGAATATTATCTATCTTCTTTCATAAACTTATATTATATAATATTAAATAGGATAAACTCTTACTTATATAAATTAAGGTTAATAACTTCTATAAGTTTAGAATCCCTTTTCAACTAAAGTAAACAGTTCTTTATACTGATATTACTAATATTAATAACTTGAAACTATAGTATAATAGAATAAACTATACTAGTAATATTATTAAGTTAATTAAGAATATAATAAATAATATTAGTTATAAATATTCAAAAAGTAATAAACTACCTATTTATAAAATTTATCTTAAAAACAAGTTTACTAATAAAATTTATAGAAATTTAAATACTTTTAAAAAGTTTAAATATCTTCATTATATTAGTTTAGACCTATATAGACCTATTTTACTAGAAATTTTTAATTACTATAAATACTTTATTTTATTTATAAATAAGTATAGTAGATTTATCTAGGGGAAGTTATTAAGAAGTAAAAGCTCTAAAGAAGTTACTTTAGTTTTCAAAGAGTTTATTAATATAATTAATAATAATAATAATAGTAAGAGAATTAAAGAAGTTAATATAAATAGTAGCCTTAAATTCTCTAATAATAGAATAAAAATTATTTATTTTAATAATAGTATTATCTATAATATAAGACCACTTTATACTTATAAGCTGAATAGTTTAATTACAAAAGCTATAAGAACTATAATTAATAAAGCTAGAACCCTTCTCTATAACTCTAGTTTACTTTTATACTTTTAAAAGCTAGCTATTTTAACTTCTATCTATATTTATAATAAAATACCTCATTCTTCTATTAAGTTTAAAACTCTATATAAGTTGAAAAATAAAAAGAAACCTTTTATTAGTAATATAAAAGTATAAAGTAGTATTTATTATTATAAAGTTAAAAATAAGTACTCTAAAAAGCTTAATCTAAAAGCAAAAAAAGGTATTATAGTTACTTATAATTATAATACTTATTTAATTTAAGATTTTTAAGCTTATAATACTATTTAGTCTAGAAATATAAATATTTTTAAAAACTAATTTAATTCTAAATAAAAAGAAGAATTATCTATTTTTAATAATACTATAACTACTAAATCTAGTTAATTTAGTAAAAAACATAAGTCTAACTAACTTAATTCTAATAATTCCATATAGAATCTAGTTATTATTAAGTCTAGTAGAATTTATAACTCTACTAAAGATACTAGTTATTTTCTTCTTCTTAATAAAACTAATAATAGTAATAATAACTTAGATCTTTCTCCTAATAAAGAATAAAGTAGTTTTTTTATAATTCGTCCTAATAGGATTATAAATAGTAATAAGAACTTTAAAAAGTCTACTATCTCTATAGAGATTCCTTCTTTAAGTCTAGAAATTAAAAAAAACTATAAATAGTATTTATATAAAGAGAATATACTCCTTATGATTAAAAACTATCTTTCTTTAGTTCTTTATACTAATTATAATCAATATAATTATAATAATAACTTATTTATTAATAAATATAGTAATTTTCATATTACTAAATATATATTATTAATTAATACTTTAGATAAACTAACTACTTTTTTAAGAACTATAAGTTCTCAGTTTAGTAATAACTAGATTCAAGCTATGAATAAAGAGGTTAAGTCTATTAAATCTATAGAAGTTTAAATTATTATACTACTACTTAATATTTCTTTTATTAAAAAGAATAATATTAATATATTAGGGGGTAAATAGGTTTATAAAATAAAACCTAATAATTAGGATCTTAGTAATCCTATATATAGAACTAGATAAATTACTTAAAGTTTCAACTAGTATTTTAATATTAATTATTTAGAAACTTTTAGTACTACTTATAAGCTTAAAGGTTATAAATAAATATTAATTATATCTATTTATTATAGCTAGATTTTAATTTAATATTATATTATTACTATATTTATTTATATAAAAATAGATAAAAAAATATATGTTAAATTACCTACTAGCTATATCTATAATAAAGGTTCTAAAGGTTTAGCTTATAATACTAATTATAAAAATCAGCCTTTTGTTTATTTATTAAATAAGGCTTTATATAAGTTAAAATAGAGCTTTAGGTTTTAGTATTTATACTTTAAATTTATCTTATATAAGATTAGTTTTAAAGTATCTCCTTATAATAAAGGAATATTTATACTTAATATTACTCTTAATAAGAGTAAATATTTAGTTATTTTAGTATGTTATATTAATAATATACTACTAGGAGCTAATAATTCTATTATTTTAGAGTATATTTATAGTAGTTTTAAAAAAGATATAAAAATCTAAGATCTAGGAGAGCTTAATACCTTTATAAGTAATAATTTAATTATTAACCGTAAGAATAAAAGTATAGAAAAAAATTAATTTAAATATACTAATAAAATTCTTACTAAGTTTAATAAAAAGGATATCTATAGTTTTAATATTCTAATAGATAATAAAGCTAAATTCTTTTTTAATAAGGATAATACTACTAAAGAAGAGATATTAGAATATTAAAAAGAAATAGGAGCTTTATTATATTTAGCTTTGAAAACTAAGCTAGATATTACTCT
The DNA here is from genome assembly GCA_000350065.2 of Colletotrichum orbiculare MAFF 240422. Classification (NCBI taxonomy): domain Eukaryota; kingdom Fungi; phylum Ascomycota; class Sordariomycetes; order Glomerellales; family Glomerellaceae; genus Colletotrichum; species Colletotrichum orbiculare. Next base: position 242,959 of record AMCV02000046.1, on the reverse strand, counting down.
AGCTATTACTACCTACTCTTAATTTTCTTCAAATCCTTCTAAAGAATATTCCATTACTTTTAATAGGATATAGAGTTACTTAAAAGAAAACTCTAATTCTAGATTAATTTATAATTATAATAATATTAATCCTTTTAATTTATTTAGGTTTATAGACTTAGATTAGACTAGAGATATTAATAATAGAAAATCTACTTCAGTATATATATTTTACCTAGATTTTTATAATATTATAAATAATAGCTTAACTAAACAAAAAACAGTAGCTTTATCTACTTATGAAGCTAAGTATATAGCTCTAGTAGATACTACTATAAAAGCTATTTACTTATATAATAACTATAGTTTTATTAATAAAACTTTAGGATTTAAGACTATTAATAAACTTATTATCTTTATAGATAATTAATCAGGTAAAACGCTTGCTAAAAATACTGAATTCTATAAAAAAACAAAGCATATTAATATTTATTATTACTATATTAGAAATCTTATTTAAAATAATCGAATTAATCTCTATTATATTAATATAGATAATAATATAACTAATTTTTTAACGAAGTTTTTAAGTTAAGTTAAATTTAATAATATTATTAAGAAGATTTTATAGAATAATTTTAATATTTAGCCTTCTTATAAAAGAAATAGTCTTAATAGTCTATTTTCTAAAAATTAATCTTTTCTTTCAACTTTTTACTAGTTTTAGGTTTTTCTAATTTTTCCTAATTCTTTTATTCTATTTTAAAATCTTTTCCTTCAAACCTTTTCTAAATTTTAGGTTTTTCAGATCTTAATCTTTTAAAGATTTTTCTCTATTTTTCTTATATAGTTTTTAGAGTTTTTAGTACTTTTTAAACTATAAAAGATTTATTTATCTTATATATCTTAAGGGGGGATATTAGAATTCTAGCTATTTAGCTATTACTCTATTAATCCTAATAACCCATTTTAAGTATTTAAAAGCTTAAATATTTACTATTACTCTTACAACCCTATATTTTCTATTTATTATAAAACATCAATTATTAGAATTAAGGTTATACTACCTTAATTAATTATACTCTAAATTGATTAAACTATAATATTAGAATATTTAGTAAATAGACTACTTAGTAGCTTAAGTATAACGGAGCTAAAAGCTCTATATAACATAAGGTTAACCTTTCTGAAAATAAACTCTATTTAAATATTAATACTGCGAAGTTCCCTACTTCCTGTAGAACCAGAACTTCCTATTATTATCACTATTTATATCAATATCAGTACTATTTTCAGATATCATTCTAAATAACCTATTCTTTAATAATTGAGAGTTGTTAATTCCCCTTAATCTTTTACTAGTTACCTATTACTAGTGTAACACTAGCGTATAAATTTATAATAATATTTTAATAAATCTATAGTTTTCTAGAAGATATAAATAGTTTTTAAAATTATATAGGTATTTTAGTTTTAATAAAAATACTTTATCTAACTTTCCTATAAGAATAGTTAATATATATAGTAGTTTATTATATTTTTTTATTAAGTCTATATTAGTATAAAATAAAGTTGTTAGTTTATAACTAGTAAATATTATAATCGATCGATTACATAAATAATATATAACTAGTTATCTCTATTTATAATATCTATATCTAGGTTATAATATATATATATATATACTATATATTATAGAGATAAATCTATATAATAATCCTTCTATTCTTATTAGTTTTAATAAGTAGGTTAACTACTTAGTTACTTACTACTATAGTTTTAACTACCTTAGTACTATATTTAACTTAATACTAGTAATACTTTCTTTTATAATTAAAACGTATTAAATATTAAAACTAGTGTAAAACGTAAAAGTAGCGTAAAAACGCAAAATAAGTATAGAATTACCTCTAGTTATATAAGTCTTTTTAATAACGCCAAAAACCGTAAAAATACTGTAAATAGTATTTCTCTATAAAAATGCTTCTTTTATTTAAGACCGTATTAGGTACCTTAAGCTCTTATTATAATATACCTCTCTCTCTCTGTCTCTATTACCCTCTTCCTATTATCTTATATACTTTCCTCTTATTATCCTATATACCTTCTTTTTACTTTTATTTCTTCTTCTTATTATTATTAGTAATTCTTCCAACTTATCCCTTTATCTATATTATTACCTTATTTATTATTATAAATTCTTTAAAAACTTAATTATTAGATTTCTTAGTTATACTATCTATAAAATTATTTTCACTATTAATCTAATAGATCTTAAGGATTTCCTTTTACTTATATAACTATTAGAATACTATAATATTGGTTATAAGGTGTTTCTCTTTAGTAATATCTAACTTGATAAGGTATTTATAAAAAGAATAAAAGTTAATATAAACTACTATTAATATTATTAGTATTTTTAAATATTTAATTATTTACTTAAAAGTAGTAGAAATTATATATTTTATATTAATTCTTATAGTTATATTATAAACCTTAGAAGCTAGTATATTTTATATAACTTCGTTTAACTTAGTAGAAGAAAAGTAGATAATATTACTTTTAAATTTAAAAGTATTATTATCCTTATTATTTCTCTCTATTCCTAAGATAATAATCAATCCTAATTAAGATATTATATCTTTATTATTAGTAGAAAATCTATTAAGAAGAATATAGAGCTTTATCTCTTTAATATTAATAGCAATAAATATTAGACTTCGCCTTAAGTTATTTATCTACTATATAAAGTATTTATTAAGTATCTTAATATTTTCTTCCATTAAGTCTTAGTATCAAGTTATAATCAAGAAATTAAAATATACTTCTAATTAGTATATAGAAGTTATATATACTTTTTATACTAATTATTTAATATATACTAATTTCGCTTTACTAGAAGTATAGTTAATAAGTTTAATCTTCTTATTCTAGTTTCTTTAAGTAAAATTTATATTACTATCATCTTTAAGGATTATTATACTTCTATTAAATATAAGAAGCTTATTAATTATAAGTATTAACTTGGCTTTACTATAAATCCTACTTATTAGAATTCTTCTTCTTTTTTATTATTAAATTTAGATAAATAGAAGTTAAAAGTATTATCTATCTACATACTTATGATATTAAAATATAAATTATCTACTTTAGAAAATATAACATATAAATTATATAATAAGGTTTCTATCTTTAGTTTCTCCTTATAGTAATTAGAATATATTATATACTCATATATTCCTAATTCTATAGAACTATATAATAGCTAGATAATAATAATAATTATACTTTTTAAGTATACTTACTATAAACTAATAGGTAGTTTTATTAGGATAAAGCGATTGAATAGTATTCCTATTTATATATATATTTAAATAATATTATAAAAGTAGATTTGCATAGGAGTATTAGAATATAATATTACTAATAGTATTAATATGAGATAATAGCTAATTTGTTATATTATTAGTAATTATACAAAGATATTGGTCTCCCCCTAATTATTAGATCTTCTTTTAATAACTAGTTATAACTTCCTATATAATATATTATTAGTACTTTTAACCTTATTAATAAACCTAAGGCTAAAGATCTTTATTTATTTATATTCTTAAATATTAAAGTATTTAGAGTACAATACTCTTTTTACTAAAAAGGCTTCTTATTTTATTATATATAACTTTTTAAAAAACCTACTTAGGATGATAATAAGGTTATATTAATAGAGGTTAATAGTTTTAACTAATATTTCTACTTCCTTTATTATAAAGTAGATATTATAATATATAGTATTAGAAAGACTAACCTTTATAATAAAAATATTATTCTCATATAGTTATCCTTATTACTCCAGCCTCTCTTTAGATATTATTACTATAATTATCTCTTTAAGTAGAACTTCTCCTTTAACTTTATTATTGTAAGAATATGTATTATTACTCCTTTTAACTTAAAGTTAGTAATATAGTTTGATTATTATGATTTAGAAAGTACTGGGTTTTTCTTCTATCTTTATAATATATTTTTGTTTCATTAATTAAGATAAGTCTAAAAAGTCTAGTCTAATTCTAATACTTCTAATAGATATATATATCTTATTATAATAAGAACTAGTAGATAGATACTATAAAAGGATTATTCTATATATTTAAAGCGTTTAAGACTTAGTATTATACATAGATTTTATATACTTCTTCTATTACTTTATAAATAGCTACTATATATCTTATTATATCTAGAAATATTAGTAATATTATATTAAGATAGAGGTATATCTTAATAATAAATAAGGTTAATATAAAACTATTAGAGCTATTAGTATTATTAATTGTTTTAATAGTATTTTAGAGTATTTTATCTCTTGGTATTTCTAGTATTTTATTATATATAATCTTATATATTTTCTATAAGGGGGTATAGTATTATTCAATTTTACTAATATTATTATAAGTTTTAATTAATACGATCTTTATTTTACTATTTATACTATTAGGTTTTTCTAAAACCTTTAGTAGTAAAGTTATATTCTATATTGGTAATAATTCTATCTAAAGGATTTTAATATATATCAATCTAATATATTTTTAATATATATTATATATCTTCTATAGAGATATTTTATAAACTTTATAATTATAAATACTATTAATATATTAACTATATATAGTATAGGTTTATTACTATTAAGGTATATAATATTAATAATAATCTTTATATTAAGTTTATAGTTATTTTTAAGGCTAAATTTGAATTAATATAACGTTTTATTATTTATTTAGTATTAGTAGTAGTCTTTTGTAATTAATTTAATCTTACTAGTAGTTATAATTTAACTTATTCTATTAAAGATATGATTTAACCTTTAGATATTAAGATAGCTAAATTTCTTATATAGTAATTATATTTCTATTTTTATAAGTAAGTTGATAGTTTTATTATAGGGATCTTCTTAGACTAAGAATTATAGGTATTTATTATATCTCTCTATAGATAATAATACTTTTTCTTACTTAATTCTATTATTAAAGTTATTAAGATAGTGTGAGAATAGGTATAGTATAAAGTCTGCTAGGTGGTTATACTAGGATTATATAAAACCTAACTACTCTATTTATATATATTTAAATACTTCATTCTAATTTAGATAAGTTATACCTTTTAATAACCTATATTCAGATTATATATTATATTATATTCTTATTATAATTATAAGTTTAGAAATATTTAATTACCTTTTAAACTACTCTTAAGTAATAAATATAAAGGAAATCCCTTTTAATCTATTATATTAATTCTTTAATAGATTATCTAAAAATAGTATACTTGCCTACTAATAACTTCAATATAATAATAAAACTATCTAATAGTTCTAATTTTAACTATTAGTATATTATATTATAATTCTATATAACTAGTTAGGATATTGAGAAATATATTGATTTCAATATTTAATTAGATCTTAATATCTTCAAACTAATTAATATATTTAATTTTGATAAATAACCTATTTAAAAAAATACTACTTAGTAGATACCTAAATAAGCTTTTTACTCTTTTAACTAAAAGTATTTTTAATTACTATATAGTAAATCTTAAGTTTTAAATAGTTTAAGAATCTAACTATAAAAAATAAAGAAATATTATAATATAGTTTAGATATAAATCAATATGACTAAAAATAATAGCCTTCTAATACTTCTTTCAAAAGAACTCTATAATAATGATTATATCTTCTTTTAAGTTTTTCTAAGAATTCTAAAATAGTAATATATTTAGAATAATTTAATTATATAGTAATAAGTCAGAATAGAATATAAGAAAATCCTTAAGAAGGCTGATTTTAATATCTCTAGTTTAATATAGTATAATAAGTAATACACTATCTACTTTCAAATAGTTATATATTAGATTTCTTAACTCTAGAGAATTCTTATTATTAAAAAGTAACTTTAAATATTTAGTTAATATATTTTACCTAATTAGATTATAACTTAATATTAGAATATTATTAAGAAAGAAAGTCTAACCTTAGATATTAATAGTCTAATTAAATATAGAAAGGTCTTTTCTACTTTATTTTATACTAATAAACTCTTAATAAAAAGTTATGATATAGAACTATATATATTAGTTATTCTTATAAATGAAATATCTTAATTAATATTGGAGTACTTATATAGTTTTAGAAGCTATTTATATCTTTTTAAAAACTATAAATATATTACATATACTATTATAAATCTATATATTAGATTCCTATATATTTAAATAATAATTACTACTTAAAATAGTATTATAAATAGAATACATAATTTAAAGCTTTATACTTTCTACTAAACACTAATCATAAAAGGATAGTTAAATTCTAAAAGATATATTAATAAAGCTAAAGAAGTATTTTTAGATACTCTGAAAGTTAAAATAACTCTTTTAAGTAGCAAGTCTAATAATAATAATTATTATCTTTCTAATTTAATATATATTAATATTAATCTCTTACTTCTTAAGAAGTTAATTAAAATCCCCTTTGAAAATTCTCTAACCATTTAAAAATCTTATCTATTTTTAATAAGTATAATATTTAATAACTATAGAATAATCTATATAATTAACTTAAGAGACTTCTTTAAAAAGAAACTTTATAAATTAAATATTAAAATAAATAGAATTTAATATAGTTCAACTAACTTCCTTATAGTTAGATAAAATGAATATATATTTAAGAATA